>JAOBRG010341303.1:0-14464 GCA_027574985.1 Umimayanthus nakama | reverse complement strand
CACCATTAATATGTGTGGTTTTAACTTTGTTAATGCTAGTAATGGTAATAATAATGATAGTAGTAAAAATAATGATAATATTTATCTGTTCTTATTATCATTGTTGTCTTCGCGACAACAGCCAACCAAACTCTAACAGAATTGTATGTTTGTTGCCCCCCAAAATATCTTGTGTTATATATGCAGGACAAATAAATCAAAGCACCGTGTGCTCCGGTGAAATCGTGGATACGTGACAAAGTCAAACGATAACTCTTTCCGAGTTGTAGCTCAACGTATTATCGGAATACATAGCTTACATAAGGGATCGACAGAGTAGAGTTCTGTCTTCTCGTCCAAATAGGCAGTGATATTTCAGTACTATTGAAAGTATATGAAATGACGGAAAAATGAATCATTTTCCTAAAAGGATAAAACTTTAACCGTAAAAGGAGTGCTCGCGAATGTTTTTTTTTATGCAAAAAGCCAGAAATGATGACCTTTGTGGTTTTCTGCACCTGTCTTGATCTGAACGCTTGTTCATTTCAACCGGCACTGGCATGTCTGGTCTCTGTCGATGTCACGCGTTGTTCCATTTTGTTTAAACGCTTGATTTGATTTGCTACCAGGATGAGGTATTAAAGGAATTCTGATTGGCTACGTGCTAACACTTGAGTTATGAGCCAGTGACATCGGTGTCCCCAATAACTCATGTTTAAGCTTCGCGTATCCACGATTTAAAAATGGTTTATAAATTTTAGTTACAGCAACTGTTACAGGTTGCGCAAAATTCCACAGATATAACATACTCTATGTCAGTATTCCGTATTAAAGTATAAGCCCTAAGTGTTGCAAATAGTTGTTACATCCCAGTGTTGTTGAGTTTTAGGTTTTTAATGATGACTGAGCGTAGATTAGCCTTCTCTATTAACTGATAATCAAGAAATAACTTTTTTCCCAGGGTTCTTTTATTAAAAGCAAACATTTACATTTGAGAACAGTTGTGCATCAGGATACTTAACAATTATTTGACGAGACCGCACTGAGCATTAGCTGATAAATAACAGATGAGCGCGGGGCGCAAATCTGTTATAATCAGCTAATATTCAGAAGGTCGAGTAGAACAATTGTTTTATTAAATACAGTTTTATTAAATACAACAACAAATTATTTTTCACCGGCAAATATTTATTTGAATATAAATTTTGTGTCTGAAGAAGCCGCTGCCTCAAAAATAACTTCCGTTTCCGTTGAACCAAATGTCACATAACAGCCTAAGATCCAAGCGTTTTCCAAATAAAGCCAATCACTAGAATATGAGCTGAAAACCGGTGACTACCGAACCAATCAAACTGCTTGAAATCGAATAACCATTGGACTGTATTTAATAATTTCATATATTCAAATATGTGTTTGAACTGCATTGTTATGTTTTAATAACAACTGCAATAATAAATCGAAACAACAAGATAAAAGTTACTTATCCGATGCCACAATGAAATGAAAAGTGTGAAAGTAAGATTTTACAATAACTTTATTTGAAGTAGTTTTGATAAATATATATACCAGTGTTTATAACGAATCTGTCTGTACCTAATAACAATATTGCCAATAGTAATAATGATAATAATAATTAATTTCTTGATCCGGTCATTTTAACGAAAGAGCGCCGTTTTTTGGTAGCAAGAAACAGCAACTTGCAGACAAATCATTTGTAAACAAAAATACCACAGTGTGCAAACCTTTTTTTAAAACAATTGTTCTTTTATTGTTGTGAATAGATGTTTTGTTGATACAAGAGAAATGTCAGCTTAAGTAGGAAAGTTTTCTTTTGTCAACGTTTTAGTAAAGCAAGTCGTTATCGATCTTGTCGCACGTTTCCTGCAACTTCATTTTGGTTTTTCAATCTTTCTCTTTGCTAAGGAGATAATGTAATCCGTTTTGAACTGCAACGGGACATGATTTTTGGCTTTCATCTGCGCAGAAGAACTTACTAGTCAAGATTTTTAAGTGGGAACAAAGACACTTTTTCCCGAATGTTCTTTTTGTGTTTTCTTTTTTACTTAAATATACTCATTTTATTTTTACACAGAGCACAGGAATATGCCTCTTGAGGATGCTATTAAACTTGTTGGTCAAAATTTTGATCAGTATATGGCAGATCTTCGTGAACGCTCGCAAAATCAGCCAGGCTTAGCTGATTCTGGCTCGGTATCGTCTAGTAATAATGCGGCTGTCGAGAAGCCCAATGTCACTGCCAGTAGCAGTACACCAACAACACAAGCCACTGTAAACACGGATGTTGGCCAACTGTTGAGTGCTGCCGCAGCCGGGAAATCCCTCACATCTAGTGAATTGTCGAAACTGATCAGCAGTTTGTCTCAACAACAACAAAAGCTTGGATCCTCAGAGCCTGCAACTTCTAATGGATCAGGAGGTAATTACTTGAACCACCTTTTGAGTTTTTTTTGCACCTGGAAGGTCAACCTTCAGAGAAGGTGTTTTGAGCAGTTCGTCCAGGATTTGTATTGTTTGCCAAGCTACTCATCACAATTCCTCTTGCAATTTTTTACATCCTCGACTTCTTGGTCTTTCCAACCAACCAACCATTTTGTTTTTGATTACTGGTATTGCATGAATTTGAAAATCTGCGGGTTTTGTCTAGTTTTTTACTTACAGAAAGAAAAATCTGTTTTTTATTCATAAGATCTCATACACACACAAAATATGCACAGCTTAAAAATATCTGAATGGTCTTGGCTAGTTGAACCAAGCTGGCGGCTATTATTCAAAAGCATTCCTTCTTGTTAGTTAGCACTGTCTTGTTTCAAGGAAGCATCGGTGGGTTCTGTTATTTTTCTTTTCATGTACCATATCCTTGGTAACGAATTTCCGGGTTCTCAAAAGCTTTTGCTTTTTATATCATTAAACACTTGGTCACAAAATTTGCAACTGCTGTGAAATTTATAACAATGACCACACCCTAGGCACTCATACATGTACCACAAAGAAAAATCCCCGGTTTGAAACATGCTTGCATTTTTGCATTCAGAATATTGGAGAACACGAAAGAATACATCTATATTTTTTTTTAAAGAAAAGCAGACACCATTCTGCTGTTGAGAAGTACGGAATGTAGTAACACAACAGTACACGTATACATTTAAGTACAGTACGAGACAAATACATACATTACAATACAAAACAAAACAATGTATTCAAATGCATTGTACAATTCAATACATTTTTAAAAAATCCATAAATTTGTTTTTTGTTTTTTCTTTTTGCACTGTTTATCATTTGGGAAGGAAACGTAATTTAGTCTTTACGAGATTTTAGTCTAATTAGTTGAAAATGTAAAAGACATTAAATATTGATCGTTATATTAATTCGTCAAATGTAAAAGTCCAAATTTATCGTTTGATTCTTCATAATTCGCCTGTGAAGGTTATTAAAAAGGTTAAAAAGATTTCTTTGGATGTCATTAAAAACCTAAACGTTTTCGACTATGCAGTCATCTTCAGAATTAAAACACGCACACGTTTGGTTGTTTTATTCTAATTTTTTGTCTTGAGATATGGGAAACGTTCACATACTGTATTCTTAAAAAGATCATACTAATATACCTAGTTTTCAAACATTTTTATTTCAGATTAGAAGATGTAATAACTTGAAAATTAGCATTTTAAGGGTTTTGAGAATTTGATTGGCTTGAAATGGATCACGTGAACAGTTTTAAGAGTTTGAGGAACCTTTTTTAAAGAAATCTGTTGTATTATGAACTGACAGTTAAGTGTTTATGTACCAGAATTTGCTCAGGTGTGGCTACATTTCACTAAGAATAACAATTATTAATCACAACCTTGTACGGAAACTGTTAACAGTTTAAAAGGCTCAAAACGAACCCCTTTCAATAAATCTTGAGTTAAATAAGTATTGCTAGAAAACCCAAACTAAAAAAATACGGATTGACAAGTTTAACTATTTATGTGACAGAATTTAAGTTGGTGGGTTTATAACTCAGTAACGTTTACAGCTGTAATTCACAGCAAGTACTGAAATAACAAAAACGTGATTTTCTGGGTTGTTTTCTCTTTTTCAGACCATTTTTCCGTTATGAGTAATTTCGGCCATTTTAGATCCGGTCTGTTCTAGACAACAAAGTCTACGAATTGGCAGTTGCCACTCTTATAATAATACCAAAAAAAAGTTCCAGTCTGTGAAATCTGTTTTCAAGACAATGGTTTGGGACAGCCAAATATAAAATGACAACTGTCAATTATTACAAACTTGCCAAATTAAGCAGATTTGAAAATTAAGAAATTTGAAAAAATTCCTTTTTGTACGTGGGCTTTTAAGTTTCTTACAATATGTCCACATAGGAGATTTGTATGGGCCATTCAGCACAAAACTAGTAAAGAAGTTTTAATGATTTTGTAATGACGAGCCATTTAACTGGTTTTCTTTTCAGAGAGAAAACTACTACTAGCAACCACGAATGATTAAAAGTAGTTAGTATACAAACAAAGTAATCAGGTTTGGTGTACCATCCCAATATGAATTGATTAGTTTTGTCTGGGATTTAAAATGTGTTCTTTACGAAAAAGAAATTCAACACACGACAGATCTCTTTATGAGATGTTTTATAGTCATATAATTATTGCCTTTTTTAGATATTCATGCTATGTGAAGATCTTCATTTTAAAATGAGCAGAAGACTAATTTTTCAAAATTGTCATCATAACTGTGCACACCTAAGGAATTCGCTGAACTTTTTTTGTTTTCTGCTTGCTCTTCAAAACATCGCAACATTAAGGAAATATGACTGATCATTCTTTACATGTTTGCATATGTAACTTTAAATCGAATTTATCATTTTTCTTCTTTTCTTTACCTTTTTTGTCATCTTGCAAACAAATAATTGGTTAGGAGTGACAAGTCAGAGTAGCCAACCGCCAGCCGACCCACAGTCGATTGCAAAACAACAAGCAGACCTCCAAGCAAAGATTCTGAGTATACTTAACCCTGGAACATCTGGAAAGAGCAACGCGGTCACTCAAAGTAGTTCAGTTGCTTCTGCAAGTAAATCGTATGGTAGCATTCCCTCTGGATCAGCATATGGTACTTCCTACAGTACCAGTGCCGCACAGCCCGCTGGGACATTGTATTCTGCAGCAACAACAACCACAGTAGCTGGTGCCTTAAAGCCATCTTACTCATACGCTGGGTATGGTGCTGGTTCAGCACCTCTTGCATCTCAGACACCAGCCGCCTCAGCGCCTTTGTTTCCTGCGGCAACAGCTGTTGCAGCTAATCAAGGAACCAGTGTTGCAGGTTATGGAATAACATCTGCATCAGCTTCTGCCTTGACTCAGATCCAACCAATCATGCCTGTCTCTGCTCTGCCAAGACCTTCTGGGGTTGTTGCAGCCGGAACTACTTCGTCATATGTGTCTGCTGCACCTCCCGTCACTGCGCCACAGTATGCTGTTCCTCAAGGAAATCAGTACAGTAAGCCGGCTGCTTCTGTAATGACACAGCCTCCAGTTCCTCCTACCCTTTCTGCCTATTCATATGGCAAAACCGCTACTTCTGGTGGTTATGCAGTTCAGGGTACAGTATCACGCGTCACAACTGCCAGTCCGATTAGTCAACACTCCCAAGTTCTGAGTCAGCCAAGTGCCGCACAACAGGCAACACCAGTGTTCAGAAATGCAGGAGCTTCAGCAAGTGTTGCTCTTGGAACTCCATCAACCCCTGGAACTATTACAGCGCAAGGAACTATTTCAGCCCGTGGAGCTACTGCCACAAGAGGGTCCCCACTCACTCGAGGGACAGCACCCATGAGAGGGACCACATCCATGAGAGGTACAACATCCATGAGAGGGACCACACCCATGAGAGGGACCCCACCCACAAGAGGTGCCCCACCCACAAGGGGTGCTCCACCTACAAGGGGTACCCCACCCACAAGGGGGGCTCCACTAACAAGGGGGGCTCCACCTACAAGGGGTACCCCACCCACAAGGGGTGCTCCACCTACAAGGGGTGCTCCACCTACAAGAGGGACCCCAACCACTCGGGGGGCCACATCTGCAAGAGGAACTCCACCCGCAAGAGGGCTTCCACCGACGCGAGGCACTCTTTCTGCACGTGGTACAACTCCAACACGTGGAGGCGCTACAGCAAGCCGTGGTGGTCAACAAAGTGTAGCTCTGCCATCCTATAACCAAGGCCAGGGAATGCAAAACCACCGAGGTGGTCTCTCAGGGCGGGGCAGTGGGTTAGTGCGTGGTGGCCCACCTCGTGGTGCTCTAGGCGGGCGTGGTGGACCCCCAAGGGGGGCACCTAGTAGTAGAGGTGGACCTCCAGGTAGAGGGGGTATGCCAGGAAGAGGTGCACCACCTGGGCGTGGTGGGCCACCTGGTGTCAGGGGAATGCCGCGTGGAGCACCGCGACCAAGAGGTAGCCCAATCAATACCATCATGGGCCGAGGAGGAATGGGCCCCCGGATGGGCCCACCACAGTACCAAGGCTACTGAGTAATTTGAAGAGCAGCTGACCTGATTCAAAAGAACAGCTGTCATAGTAGTAACAAGAAATGCTGTGTACGGCTCTGTATGAAACTTCTTGTGAATTTGTTTGTTTGTTTACGGTTTTTCGGAGCATTTGAGAACTGTACTCTTTTAAAGCACATCAACGTGAACATTCCTGGCTCTACATTTGGTACCAATAAATCTGTTAGAATTTTTATTTCTACCATTTTATAACATATGATTGACATTTTAAGGATGAGTTGTTACTATCAAGAGTAGAAGTTGACACATGTATTTTCTAAAATTGCTGGTCGTGTTAGCAAACATTCAAATTGTAGAACTTTATCAGTTTGTCATTGAGCCGGTTATTTTTCTATCAGGTTGACTGGCTTCTACTTTTTACATTATTGTAGTAATGATCCCTGGCGAAGTGTAGAGGCTCAAACATTCGATTTAGCTATGCATGAGACTTAACGAGTACTACATGGGACCACATGTGCTGAAAGCAGGAGCCCCCTTCCCCATACTTCAGCAACGTTAACACATTCAGTTGTAGATTCAACCTTGTATCAAGTCTTCTTTTTTGTTTTGCCACGTGTTCGATCCTTTTTTTGACTGAAAACTCCCCCGAGTCTTTTTCTTATTCTCAAAATGTTACCAATGCTCAAAGAGAGGCAAGATATAGATAATAGTTATTACTCCTTGATAACTAAAGCTGGTTATCGGGTACCTCTATATTTTTGCGAAAAATATTTAAATATGAAGTTAGTTTGTCCAACTGGCTCATTGCAGTATGCGAAACGTTTGCCCCGCAACGTCTGAGAGCGTGAGCTAACCTTCAAATGCGTTAGCTACACGCCCATAGTGTTAGACCCACACCAAACGCGTCAGTCTCTCGCCAAATGCAGAATTGACCTCTCTGTAGACTTGACATTGTTATTTGTTTCATTTTTTGTACACAGATCAAAAGTGAAAATATGGTTTTTCCTTAAAAATAGCCATTTGCTTTGGAGTTTGTTAATGCATGATTATCTCTGCTTTCTCCTTTGTTTGATGCAGTGAAAGAAAGTGTTGATTCCTTTTATATGTGCTCTGTAAACCCCTTTTACCTAAGTATCAGAGTATTGTCTCTGTAAAGTGTATCTTACTGTTTACAGATAAACAACAAGGACAACGAATAAAAGTCCCAAGGTGTACTCGTATTGGTGTCTGCTTGTATGACATGAGTGTTCAAAAACAATTTTAGGTCAAGAGAGGGGCAAATTTTTTGGGCCCTCACACCTAAGATAATGCTGTTAGGTGATCATTGTATTTGCTGATCGTGGCCTTACAAGACTACTCAGCATAAAGTTGTTGAATGTACCTTGTCAAATTTTGGGTGGTTCATTGACGCATACCAAGTACTTATATTTTTTCTTGTTTAAGAGCAAGTTTGTTCTGCGAAAAGCAGTTGTGATCGCAATCCTTTTTAACATTTCTGGAGTGTGGACTGGCTTTTGTAATTTACGATTTGAATGTCTTCAGTCTCTTCATGCTTTGATTTTGTCCAGTTTCTCCAGATCTCCAAAGACACGTTTTTTACTTGTTTTTTGCATCATTAATCGATCATCGAATCGTGTTGCACTGCTAGTAAATCACGTTGGGATCATTTCAAGATTTGCTCTTGCGTTAAACAGATCATATACAAATCAACGAATTTGGCAAGCGTCAATTTATTTTGATAAAAAATTAAAATTAATCCCTATTAGTAGACATTTTACAACGAAAAAACGTTAGCATTGTTTGGAACACGTATTTCGGTGTTTTACCACAATTTCGCCGCAAATGGACAAACCTTTTTTCATAACATGTCGGTAGTCCCGGATCGGGTTCGGAAGGGGGTAATCAGTCATCCGTCCCACATCTTGACTGCTTTCTTAGAGTACTCAGAAAGATGAGTTTGTCAAACTAGGAAAGTAGAAAGAGTTTTGTCAATATTGCTCAACAGGACGTTTGCATGATAGCGTCAATACCACAGTAAGTTTGGTTCAAAGTGCTGGCGTTTGGGGTGAAGCCTCTTCGTCAGAACATTCGGGAAGGGTATTGAAAAACTTGACCAAACATGAGTTTGAAACATCTCAGCTTTGGTTGATGAAACCACAGCTGAGATTTATAAAGACTTCGAGACAAAAAAACTTTCCAACTGTTTTGTAACGCTGCAAAGTTGTGCATTTTATGTAAGTAATTTATTCCCTATATTGTTTGTACTACATTTAAGGCATAACAACGTAACTATAATTTAAACATTTTATTCTTCCCCCTCCTCCGCTCGTTAAGTCTACTGACTGCTTGTCGTGTCCTCGATCCTTTAATTTGCGCTACACTATGAAGATTGGTCACAAAACGGTTAGACCACCTTAATCATTTTTTTGTGGTACCACTGGTTTAACTCGTAAAAACTGAGCTACCGTAGGCTGTGGAAAAGTCGTCTGCTTTTGTTGATGTGGGAAATCTCTCGGATTGACCGATGAATTAAAGAAGGGTGTGGGGAAATCATTCTCAATGCGCAAGGGTAAGTATCGAATGACTTACAGCAGGGAAAGGGGAATAACTTCAACGAACAAGGATCGATAAATGAGTTTGGAGGATGTGGGGAATCGCTCGCAATAAGCATAGAGTAAATGAATGAGTTATGGCGGTTTCGTGAATCAGACGGATGCTGGTAAGTCACAGCAGTGCATAAGTGTGATGACCGAGTGAAAGGAGGCGACTAGGGAAAATCTTTTGCGATGCAAAAGGAACAGTCAGTGAGTCTGAAGGGTTTGGTAAATCACTCTCGGTGAGTGAAGAGCAATGAATAAGTCATTTTTCAATTGGATTACGTGTCAAAGGGCACTTTTTAAGATGTAGGCTGTAGTGAGATCATAAGCCATGTACCGAGATGCAGTAAACCGGGAGGGGAGGAAGTCTCAATAAAACGATCAAAGGTCGGGGAAGGATGTGTTGAAGGGTGTGGGAAGCTCACTCGCAATGCGTGAAGGGCAGTGACTGACTTAGAGAGTCTGAGAAAACCAGTCGTAATGCGAGATACAATGAATCAGTTGTAGAATGGTTTAAGGAGAGTTCTTGCTGTGTGCGTGGGGCAATGAAGGCACACAGACAATTAACAAACCGAGAGTTATAATATCTTGCAGGGTTAATGAAAAGACGTCAGTGAGGTTTAGGTGGGGACTCCAACCATACTCCAACCAGGATTGAAAGTAACTTGCAGCACTGCCTTGAACTTGTTTTAAACGTTCAAACATTTTTTCCCTGCTGATCTCTTAACAAATGTTCGATTAGTTGTGGACAGATGTCGGTAAATATTCCAATCTTTCATGGATTTATGGAATAGACTGATGATTTAAAAACTTTAACTTTAAGGAAGCTTAAAAGCTTTTTGTCATGTTGGTTACATGTATATCCTCTTTCAGACTACTGTAAATATAAAATTCAAAGACTTGATACATGTAAATCGTCAAACGTGGTCTCCAGCTATAGACCAACATAACTGCAGTAAATTTTTTGCAGGTGTTAGAAAAAACGTGCTCGAAATACTAGTCAAAAAATCTCGCCAGAATTCCATTTATCACTATTCATACGCTTCTTGCAAATGGCAGCAACAGATAATTGTGTTACCTTGATGAAATCCTCAGAACATGTATTTGCAGATGTCAATTACACCTTTATTGGTAACGCGTTACAAAATAACGAAAACACCATAAGGACGATGCAAGACCTTGTCAGAACTTAATTTACCACTGTTGTTACGCCTCGTGCAATTGGTATGTATCAGATTGTTGAATTGTTTGCGTCAAAAGCTTGTGATAATTACTTCTATTACCGTACTATCTTTCCTTTTTTTAGTAATGCACTGCAAAAAAACGAAAACATTACTGGGCCGACATTGAATAATGATGGGCTCAAACTTTTTCTGAACGAGCAAGTACCCAATTTGTAGCCGCGCTCTGTTGTGTGTACCTTAACACAATATGGTTAAAGCTTTCTAAGTAAATAGAATAAAGAAATAAGTACGCAGCAATTCACAAAAATAGCTTGATTAAAGTGCGGGACAGTACACCGTGAGAAAATTCAGCTCAATAAAATGGTGTTGTTATAAGTGCATAAGGCCACGATGTTGTACGACGTGATTCATATCTTTAGAGAAAGGTGCATTTGGAAGTATTCCACAAGTAAGTAAATTTGACGTTATTTACCTGTATACTTACTGGCGACCGCTGGCAACAATGTTGCAACCAAGAGTATCACGGAGGGGTTCCCTGAAGTTCCCGGTTCGATCTGCTTCTTTCCCGCTAAAGTTCACTCAGTTTTGCATCCGTCCGGGGTCGGTAAAACGAGTGCCAGCATACATGGACCGCTTTGTAAATTTGCTCTCTGTCTGCTGGGGTAACCTGATCATTGTAAAGCGCCTTTGAGCATCTTCAAATGGAAAAAGCACTATATAAATGCACCTCTTTACTTTACCTTTAAAAGTAATGACGATTGCACTAAAAGTTATTCTAATTGTAATAGGTACACTTTTTAAGGATAGCTTCTAAGATTTGAAAAGTTCATCGTTCAAGGAACATTGGGGAAAGGGTTTTTAATAAACAAGTGTGTTGCGACGAGGTACCTTACTGGAATAAAATATTGTAGAAAGGCTTATTAAGAACAAGTGCGTTGTGACAAGGTACCTTACTGGAATAAAACATTGTGGAAGGGCTTATTAAGAACAAGTGTGTTGTGACAAGGTACCTTGCTGGAACAAAATATTGTGGAAAGGCTTATTAAGAACAATTGTGTTGTGACGAGTTACCTTGCTGGAATAAAACATTGCGGAAGGGCTTATTAAGGACAAGGTGTGTCGCGACGAGGTACCTTACTAAATACTGGAACAAAACATGTGGAAGGGCTTACTAAGAACAGGTGTTGAGACAAGGTGCCTTGGAAGAAACGCTGGGGAAAGGGTTATTAAGAACAAGTGTGTTGTGACAAAGTACCTCGTTGGAATAAACATTGAGAAGGGTTTGTTATAATAAGAACACGTGTGTTGTAACAAGGTACCTTGGAAAAAACTTTGGGGGAAAGGGTTATTAAGAACAAGTGTGTTGTGAAAAATGTAAACCTTAACATATTCTGATTCGCAGCAGCAGATATATGCCAAGCCAAATATTGGATGTAGATCGTAAGTTGCAAACAGAATTCAGTTTACTTGCATTTTAGAAGACGTATTTAAAACCGCGAAATGTCATGTCGACCGGAGCATAAACAGCTATGTTAATTGGTGTATGTTACTTCAACGTAAAGAAAGTTGTGTCAGCAGAAAAAAAACAAGATCTAGATGCTTCGTTTGTTAGTCGTATCAGTAAGAATTTGTCGGTTACGGCGTTGCAAAATCAGACTAGAATGATTCAGGTTGAAACGAAAATCGTGTTGTTCAAGACATCCTCCATTAACGAAGTTCGTATTTTGGGTGCAAGCAGATCGAACAACAAAACAAACGAATGAATGGTTCGTATGGCATCCAGCTTTATTGTGTAAATACTTTTTACCACAGCTCAGAACAGTCGCAACGTTGCAAGCACGGACAGAAAGATGTTGTTGTAGCGGTTTGTACCCGGGTTAACTGGTTCGATCACTGCGAACCATGCCGCCTTTCTAGCTCTTGGAGCTTTGTACACTGGAGTTTTCTCTTTACAAAAAATCTTAAAAATAATTTTTTTACTTACTCTTACACTCATAAAATAATTATTAAGACCACAACCAGAGCTTAAGGATAGGTATTTATCGACCTCTTAACGTGGAAATACTAGAAATCTGGAGTCCGAACCCCCTAAGTCTGGAGATTTCAGTAAAAAACTGGTGTTTGACCTTTATCTATATTTCCTTGGCTATGCAAACGAAAATGGTCGTTTTTTGGTGTAGAGCATAAAAAAAACTACATTAAAAAATTAATTAGCGCAACAGTTAAAATGCACAGTTCTTTGATAGTTTTAAAAGTTTGGGATTAAAGCATAATTGGAAATCGCAAATGCTGAAGTTATTTGTCTGGGGTTTTTTTTTTGTTTTTTTATTGAGATTATGCATCCACCTGGTTATGGAATCGGTTTTGATATAAACATGAACATTTGTAGCTGCTTTTGTCCCGAGAATTGCTTGAACTACGATTACTTTTTGAGCGTGAGGCAAAAACGGTGAGATTCCTTTTTGAAGCATGAAATTCTCAAAAAATCAGGAGATTTGGTTCTTTTTACCTGGCGCGTTTGAGGTTCCCATATGATCTGTAACAGTCTTGGATCGATGACTCGCAGAGACCACACACAAGTGTTTTCAGATGATCTCTAACGGTCAGCAACAGTCTGCGGCAATCGCCGATCGTTACAGATAATATGAAAACCATGCTTTTTTCGTCATTCTTTTTGGACAGTTACTGACACGTGGTTTAAGATGAACAGTGATACATCGGCGATTGCCACAGACCGTCCCAGACACACGTTCCCTATAAAATCTTTCTTTGCCGGCGTGGTCGTAATGGTCGGGAAAACAGAAACAAGTTCTACGCCCCCGATCACAAAGATCGTTGGTCGCAGACGCCGTTTTGAGTGTTTCCATATGATCTTTAACGATCGACGACATAGTCGGCGATACGCGGCTGGCAACCGTTACAGCTCATGCCAGCCTTCAGGTGAACGATTGAATGGATATTAAAAGTTAGGTAAAATCGTTTTGCGCTAACATTTAAACAACGCTTCGTTCGACCACATTTTGCTTGCTAAGCGTGCGTTGTTACCGTAAAAACTCGTCTATAGAAACTTTTAGATGTTGAATTTAGGAAGTGAATGCTGAAATTTGGCATTTAAGCTCCCCCACCCTCCCCAAAATACAAGATCCTGTTCAGTTTAAAATTAAGAGCACTCTTTTTGCTTGGAAGTTCTTTAGAGACAGGTTACTCTGACAAAGAAACTTTATCTCACAATTTTCCTCTGGGGCTTAATACTGACATGGTAGGTGCATTAGATGTCGTATAAAGGGCGTTTTGTGTTTGGTATAATAAAATTTAATAGACCTTAGCAGGTTCTGTGCTAAGACTAGGGTATTTTTGATAAGCATAAAAAAGTAAACTTGTTAATGACAAGGGAGTATACGGATTTTTAGTGTATTAACTTAGTTCTGACACTGATAATTTATCCAGTGGTAACAATTTGCTTCGGAAACTGTTGTAAGCGTGTCTTATTTGTGACTTTCACAGGAGAACTGAAAGCTGCTCAAGGTGTTTAGCACTTGGAAGTCTGTCGTTGGGCCACAGAAGCTCTACTGAAGTTTGGATTTACCGCTTCCACTCAGACCCATTGACAACTCTAAGTCATCGTTTAATCAGCGGAAATAAGGTACAATATTTTGCTTACAATTAACTTATACCATAATTTTCGGTAGGACTTATTAAGTAAAGGAAGAAACGCTACAGAACGTTTAGTAAAAGAACGGTGTATTACTCCTCTTTTCTACCTAGAAAACAAGAGAAAAAGAAGCAAACTTTGTCCAATTTTTAATGATAAACCCCTTTTGGAAAATCCAGCCAGATGATGATTATGGAAAGCTACTCTAAAGAGATACGATTCTTGTTACCAGCGTGTTTTCCAAAGTCTCCCAAGTGATTTATACGCCGAAATTAGTTGATGAAACCTGCCCAGTTTATTCATAACTTTTTGCTTAATTGAAATCAGCGGAATCAATCTAAAGTGCCACATTTCAGCTCAGCGAATCAAACAAAACTGACACACTGAAAGATAGATTTTGATATGTCCTGATAAAAATATCGCACCAAATGTGGAACTGGCCAAGCCGCAAAGTTATGATGGTCTAAAATTAGGTGTTTTCATGCGAAAAAGAGTCTTCTACCTTAGCAGATAACTTCTGGAAAATCCTGCCAG
>JAOBRG010341292.1:0-14465 GCA_027574985.1 Umimayanthus nakama | reverse complement strand
GAACTGACAAAAAATGCAGTACCTGGAGACTTTTTATAGTGCAAGGACAGTAAATCGCTCAACAGGTGATGAAAAGTAGGGCATTTCAAGGAAAATCGTTGAAGAAATTGCCCAACCAATCGTTCGGAATTGATTACAATCGTTTACAATCCCTCACTATCGTTTTAAATCGTTGGCAGATCGGTAATAAATCGTTTTGGTTAACGATTTCATACCGACCTAGTACCGACCTACTACCGACCAAAATTTGGTCGATATGTAATCGTTAATAAATCGTTAGACAATCCTTTTTTATTTCCTGAAGTCGTTACACTATCGTTTGTACATCGTTACTATGTCGGTAGCTTATCTGTACTCTATCGGTGCATTATCGTTAAATGGTCTGTCTCAGATCGTTGGGCTTGTTCTATTGCTCGATATCGTTCAAATGTCGATATGTAATCGTTACCTTAATCGTTTCTAATAGTTCGTTATCGTTATGCCTCAACGATTGTGAGAAATAAATCGTTCGAAGGTGATCGTTCGAAATCTACCCACCCCTCCCGCTTGTTTTGACCCCCCGTTTAATAATTCTTCAAAACCTTTGAAGCCCAGCCCCATTTATTTTGAGCATGAGAGTAGCTATAAATGAGATAGAACAAGACCACTCCAGTGCACTTCTCATTCTAAAATTCCTTACAAGTTATAGCCTCGATTATCCAAACTTTTTCTCTAGTATATTTATTAGTCACCATCAAGAGTCATACACCAAATTCAGAAAGCTGAGAGTGAGCATGAACTTGTATGCATGAGAATAAGTGAAAGAGGAGATGATGGGGGGGGGGGGAGGGGGTCGGAGATTGATGACTTATGATAATAAGCAAGAACAATCAGCTAGTGCTTTTTCCACTTGTTGTTAATGAAGCAAAACAACTTTCAAAGAGTTTTGATCTTATACGTGATACCCATTGGTAGTTTTTTTTAAGTTTAAAATGTGAGGATTTTTTTCTTTACTGTATATGTGTGAACTTGTATTTAGTTATAATTCTACTGTCAGTGTCTGACACTTACAGGATTCTCTAGTGTTCAAAGGAATGATAATGTTTAACAACGCATGCCCAAGCTCAGCCTTTAATTATCAAATGATAAAGAAAGCTGGAAAATGCACATCACCTACAAATCACAGTTATGAACACTGTCATCTAGTAGCTTTATTACAATATCTAGATTGATCTTAAAGCTAATTCTTTTAGTTTGAAAAAGAAATTCAAATGGCTAACTAGAGATGAGACCCCTTGATGTACAATCATGTATTTCTAAAGAAACAAATTCTCCTCAGTCTTAGTCCTGCTCAGTAACTTTCTAGAGTTAGTAGTCCCAAAAAACCAAAAAGTTTTGATACATACTTAATATAAACATTTTGGTTGTGTGTTTGTGTCTTCCAGAAACAGTGATCTTTATCTACCATGTGATGTTGCAAGCGAGAAGAAACTGGTTTTGAATGTGTTGGATGAGATTTTTGGTGATGTTCAAAGTTTTGGCCTACAGTTCAAGGACCTTGTACAACCTTTTGATTCATATGGAAGGAGGCTAAAACAAGTAATTATGTTCTTACTGATTTATATCTGTATATATGTGTAATCTTTCTATTCAAACATATCCATACATCTGCCCTTTTGTTTATTGGTAGTAAGACTCCTTGAGTTTGGAAAAGAAAGAACTTTTAAAAAGTTCTCAGAATGTGCATACTACATTAGGGACCGCAGAGCAGGGGGCTGGGGGGGGCAAGTACCCCCTCCCTACCCCTCCCCCAATATTTTAAGAATTACAAAGGGTCGATAAGAAGATATGTGTTGTGTCCCCCCCCCCCTCCCAAATCTCAAAGTTGTTTGGCATTCCCGGTACATTTAGGAGCTAGTTTTTACTTTTACAGTTGACTGAAATTTAATTCATTTTTTGAAAATCACCCCTTGTCAAAAAATAGACATGCGTAAGGTGCATGTGGCTACTGCTATTACTGTTACTGTCTTGATTTAGAGGCTATGTATGTCACAAGATACTATGTGATCGAGGATGTGCTGAAGATCTCATGTTTTGGATTGGATGTTGAAGAACAACGCAATTCATAAATTAAAGCGATTGGTCAAGAAAACTGGATCTTCACATACATGTTTTCTCCTGAGAGTAGAACAATCAAAAGTATATTTACAAAGTTACAGAGGTTAATTTGTTGCAACTATCGTGATCCTGTACCTTTTTCTCAAAAAAAAAGAGACAAAAATTTCTCATTCAAGCCTGGAAAATGTAGCCTAATGTAATGTAGACTTCCATTTCAGCCAGTTAACGTTGCAAGGGCAGAACTATTAGTGCCAATGAATGCGTTGTTCGGGTGCTAGTTGGTCGAGACAAGGGTATTTTATCATTTACTGAGTTCTCTCGATGACCTTATCCAACAAAAAGGATGGAGCTCGAGGGCTTAGCTTTTACGACCTATAGGACCTTGATATTTTTGAAGTATGAAAAAATGTTGAAAAGTACTAGAAAATAGTAAGTAAAGTCTAAATTGCTCGCCGGAATAAAAACAAAACACTGTTGAACAAACAAATATTAATTGGTAATTGTGAAAGACAGGATGAATCGAATACGAGTGAAGAGACATAATTTGGTATTTTATTTGTAAATTGGTTTGTTTTGTTTATGTGTTTGTCCGACCATAAACGTTTGTGAACATCTGCATAATTCTTGAGATCGTTTGAAACTATCCAAACATTCCTAGACATAATTGTAACTTCTATGGGCTGTTTACACTCATTTTAGAAACAGTTTTATAATCCTTCTTATTTTGGAAGGGTATTTTATTCATGATTGTGTTGTCACGGGAAGCGAGGTTGGGAAAACAACCTGAGATCGAAGTCAGCACGCTCTATGTTTCAGTTTTTAGCTTTGAACCTAAAACGGATCGAAGACTGCGTATTCTTACTGATATGCCTTTTGCAATCGATGAGTTGCAGCCCAGCTCTACCCGATTACTGACCGTATTCTGATGGAAGACTTACTTGTGATTGGAACCGATTATTCGGATACTGTCAGTGTGCTCGATTATTGATCGGATCTTATTGGTTTACCTGATGGGAGAACTAAGGAATGAGTGAAGCATCGACTGCTCTGCAGGCTACAAAAATATTGCTTTCAGAGTTCTAACTTTAAAAAAGCAATCAGTTAGCTTATAGGATACCATGGTTGTTTCAGACAAGCACAGCAAGCAGCAACAGAATTACCAAATCCCATGATATAACTTGTGTGAGGTAGTCTGTTCAATTATTCTTATTTATTTTTCAACATAGACAGTTCATATTTTTTTAAATAATAGCCTAATCAAATGAGATTAAAAAAATAGGGGTCACCTTGTTTGTTTGTGAAATATATACAAGGCAAAAAACTAAGAATGGGCAAGTTTTACTAGAGTTCTCTTAAATTACAGAAGTAAGACTATTTTCCATTTCTTTTATCTGCAGTTATCGATTTGGACATTCACAATTCGATGTTCAGCAATAGACTGTAGTATGCTTTGCTAGGAATGATTTTGCCAACATGGACAGTTGATTAAATAATGTATACTGCAAAGAAGGAGCTACCAGTACCTTTTTTGCACATTTGGATGAACACTAAATTTGGTGTAAACATCTCAAGCATTCTACTCAAAATTTTTTTATGTGACAAGAATTAAGGCACCAAGTTTATAGGTTCCTTTGCAATTTAGTGGGAAACATTTATCAAAGATATAGTATTTCACATTATGTACACCTCAATTATAAATAATGGAATCAGGATTTCCTATATATTACAGTTAAGTCAAATTGATCAGTATTTTCTAATTGTAGACATGCTCGTGTTGTACAACAGATTGAAACCTGGCAAGATTTTTTATAGAGATGGAAAATCACCTTACAGTGTTACTCACAGACAGGAACGTAGATCTTTTCAATCACTGTCAAGTTCTTTTTGATATCCTATACAGGCGCTACCAAGCTAAGCTTGTGCTTAAAAGTCATACCTATAAACAAGTTCATATTTGTTACTCATTTGAGAAATGAGCTTGTTTTGCCAAACACTGGACTGATTGAACCCATGATAAGGCACCACAGCATGTATAGTTATAGCTCACACATGTCTACTGTTTTCTATAGTCTCTGTTTTTGAATCAATCTCACCAAACACTTTCTATAAGTGAGTAACTTGCCTTTCGTTCGTGGCTGAGTTGCAGATGTTCCTGTTGACATGCTGCCATCATTGACGTTGCTTCACACATACATTTAAAGTTTTGTTGAGAAAATAGATATTTCTGATTTTAAAATGATTATCGAAAAAGTCAAGAAACAAAAGGGATCTTTGAAATGACTTACTAGTTGCCAACTTTGCAACCAAAGGTTGATTACATGTATGTGAACTACCTAGTTAAATTAACCTGTTTTAAACTTTTTAAAAAATAACAATTCAAAATAGTTTTTCTTACATCCACTTTTCCACATTCTACTGTATCACTGAAATTTTTACATGATATTTATATCTGGAGCTTTAGTACACCCATTTTAAAAACAATTTTAAAGTATAATGTATTTTACAAATTAGATGTACACATCAAATTTAATTTTAATAGTGTTATTGTTATTTATTATTATTATTAGTAGTAGTAGTATTAGTATTATTAATGTTATTATTATCATTGCTATTATTTATTATTGTAATGTTTTAGGATAACCCACTGGACAAAGTTGTGGACGTTCTTGAGTTGTTGCTTGAACCCAGATCCTTTCAACGTGATCCGCGACTAAAGATCTCCCTGAAAATCGAACCTTCGGCTCCTTACGCGTATCAGCACAATCGGGTGTCCTTTCCACAGGGATGGATAACGAACAGAAAATATGATTTATTATTGTTTATCAACTCAAATTCACAGTTTAAAAAGTTTGTACACAGCTGTGTAGCAAAACTGCCACAACTGCGCGACAGTTTTTTAGAGAGCATTTATGATACTACCAACACGAGAAGGAGAAACGATTTTCAGTTAGAGGACAGAGCTAGATGTTTTGAGAACATAATTAGACATCTTGCTGTTTCATCAAGTGTTCTGGTTCTTCCTCAAGATCGAGGTTTATTTGGACAGAGTAATGACTTGTGTTCACTGACTGCAGTGGAGACTGAGGCGCGCCTTGTTCAGTGAAAACTAAGGTAAGAAGCCACGCACTGGACTTATTATTTAGGTAACGATCGACGGCATTAAACTGAACAAGATTCAATCCTTTTCTTTGACGTATATTAAGTTTGTTCTCATAGAATGAACCTTATCATTATATACCAAGAAGTTTCCAGTTTCAAAACATGCTTCATGAAAAAACTTTAAACTGCAGCATGTTTCCGATGCCCAGCATGGGCAACTGATAAAAGTTCTGTACGCGAGTTGTGGTCTTCATGTACTTCTGATATGGTTGACATTTCATCCTACTACACACTCTTCTTAATTAGAGCAACAGTATAAGGACAGTGAGGTTTAGATCGCCCAAGATATACGAACAGTTTATGGTCTAAGGCTGGGAAAACCTGGAGCCATAGTATGTTTCAAGACGAAAAATTGGAAAGTGTTTCTTAATTTATTCTAAATCCGTAATTAAACAGCAGAGCTTTATTCTTCATTGTTTTTGCAACACTTGCAAACTGAATCAACAACTCCCCATGACATCAAAAAGTTATGTGGTTGCGTTTGGGCGTAGCTAGTGATAAAATGGTTTTTGAGTTGATACTGACTAAAAGCTTTCAATAGAATAGAAAGCTCAGTTTAACAACTTTTCGTTGTTTTTTTTTTTTCGGTACTTGTTAATCTGCCTGTTATCAGCACAATACCATTACTAGCTAGTCTTTTCACAGGCTGGGAAAGGTTTTAGTGTTTTAATCGAATCTTTCTATGCTTTTAGAGACTTTAAGCCGGTGTCAACTCTTGAACCATCTTGAAGCCTCCCCTTTCTTATTCTTTGATAAGTTAAATGTACATTAAGGATCCGTTTACATGAGAGGCAGGTTGAGTTTCGTCCCGGGAGGAAAATCGTCCCGGGGGAAAAAAATTTTGTTTTCATGAGCAGTTTCATCCCGGAATGCCGAGATGAAAGTGACATTATCTCATCCCGCCCGGAATCAATCTCATCTCGCCCAAGATGAGCTTCATCCCCCCGCGCCTCATCAATGTATCGTCTCCTTCCGGGATGAAAAAAAAACACGAGCGTTTACATGAATCTTTCATCCTGAGAGAACTGTTTACATGAAAATTTTCATCCCGGGTTGTAATCTCATCCCTGTGCTTGTAACAGGGATGAGATCAACCCGGATGAGCTCATCCAATCTCCAAACCATGTAAACAGTAACAAGGAAATGACCAAATACCGGGGTAGTCTCATCCCGGGATACAGGTCATCCCAGGATGGAAATTAAGTCTCATGTAAACAGGCTCTAAGTGTAAATTAGTGAACGTTAGCAGTGAGTTTATGTTCTGCTTTTTTTCAAACAGAAACTTTAGTAACTATAGAAAAAAGAACGATTATAAAGAATTTGAGGCTGCTAGGGTATCTGGTTCATATATATAAAAACATATAATATTTTATAACAATGATAAGAAGAATAGTATTAAAACCGACAATAACTTTATTTGTCTCTCTTTCGTTTTAAATAGATTTTTTTTTGTAAGGAAAATAAAAATAGAAACTAACTGGTTAAGGCACAAGCTGCCTAAAATATCTACAAAAATCTACACCAATACTAAACAAATTTGTATTACTATGTAAGCTAGTTTGCTGTTTGAATCTACTGTATGTGCTACAGGTAAAGTCAACAGTAAAAATTGAGTTCTAAGCGAAAATGGCTTAGAATGGTATTCTGAGATCCTTTTAAGTTGACGGTATTTTCCATACAGTAATAACAGGATTAATTTCGTTATTTTTACTATTTTTATTGTTATCATTTTACTATCGTTTCGATATCGTTTTCATTATCCATTTTAAACAGTTTCAACACTCTCTTGACAGAATGAACTCATTTGCTAGTCCAATTTGAAAGTCCAGTATATGTTATCATACATTTGACAGTTGTTCAAAAGTGGGTTTTTGATATTCCTTTTTCAAGAAAGGGCAAGTTCTTCTGAAATATTATTGACGTGTACTCCAAAAATATTCAATTACGTAAAACCCAATCGCGGTTAAAAGTTTCACCCTGAGTTAGAGCTGACCCGCTGTCGACCATGAGTGTTACATTTGGTTTGATGTCAAAAATTAGTAAAAACACATTTATATACTCAGTCCGGTTTTAAATATGTAATACTCATTTTGTTTTGTAGTGGTGACAGCCACAAACAGAGTCGGTTTAAGAAAGTCGAAGATGCTCTGAAGTCCCTTTCAGAATTGACGTTGAAAGTAGTTGATACTCCTCTTCCTACAACCGATGATTACATGAGAAACCTTCACTCAAATCTGCGAGAGGCCTCCGGTGCAGTTGAAACCGAGAAATGGGTAGAAGCTGGTGAGATGCTAACCAAATGTCAAGACTTGATCAAGGCATTCTCTCCTCAGAGCCGGAGTCAGCTTCGATTAATGGTAACACGAAACATAGCGAGTAGCAGTTCAACTACTTACAGCAAGACTAGTCCGTTTACAGAGTGTAGCGGGGGAGAGATTGAGCTAATGATGGTCTTGGCAGCTGTGTACCTCAACGATGCTGACACAGTGTTTCTAGACGAGCCTGGCCATTCGTTACACCCACCTCAGCAGGCTCAGCTTCGCCGGTGGCTTGAGACTCAACGTGATCCTGAGCAAGTACTCTTCACTGTCACGCATGCTGTGGAAATGATTAGCCCAACGTCATTGAAGTCGCTGTACCACATGTCCTTTACTGATGCAGGGTTCACGCCGTTCAGGCTGCAGGAGTGTAACAGACCGGTGACACTTACTGCTGGCACAACCGCGGGCGCACGCTCCGTGTCCGCATCCGCAGTACCGTCTGCTGCTTGTGGAGCAGCCTTTTCCATGTCTGCCAGTCCCGCCTTGGACAGTCACGCAAGTCCCGCCTTGGACAGTCTCGCAAGTCCCTCCTTGGACAGTCACGCAAGTCCCACCTTGGACAGTCGTCACACAAGTCCCACCTTAGACAGTCCTGCAAGTACCACCTTGGACAGTCTCGAAAATTCCAGGTAAAGTAAGGTTACTTATGTTAGCGAATTTAGCAAGTAAATCGCTGAAGTTTGGTGCCCGCAAGACTAGTATTTGTCGTTAGTTTCTCTTGCTTTTAGAAAGAAATGTTGGTTTTGGTAACTTTGGAAAACCGCTAACTGAAAAGCTGTTTTTAGCTGCTAGCAATATTAATTCATGTACTTTACTCCTATTTGCTGAAGAGAAATTGATTCATGAGTTAAGTTACAAAAACTATTTTTTTATTATTATTATTATTATTATTAAGTTGTGGTTCTTTAGCTTTGTTTTAACCTGACCCCCCCTTGATTTTGTTAGCTTAAAATTTTTGTTCCTTGACTGATGTCCAAAAGCTTTGGCACAACCGTTCTTTGTTTGTTGAGACATCTTTTGACGCTAATTAGGTGACGTCACGGTCGATGACGTCATCATAAGTCACGCAACCTTTGTGCTGCCTACAAAAGTGGAATTTTTCGCTGAAAATGCAATTGTTTTCGCCTAAGTACTGACAACTTCACATTATTTCTTACAATTTTGAATATTGCAATCGCTAAACGTTGTTTTCTCACCATGTTCATCTAAAAATTCGAAAACCCAGGAGGGCGGCCACAGTGACGTTATTTATTTTTGTGGTTGCCATGGAAACCAATTAATTACCACGCGGCTTAGAGTAATTGAAAGTACAATAAAAGTTCTTTACATGTACCAAATATCAATTCAGTCGGATAAAAGATGTCAAAAGTGTTGGGGGTCCAATTGACCCCTCCCTCCCCTTATACCTTTGTGTAACTTTTTTTACCTTGTGCCTTCTAGGGTTAATATTAAATTATTTCATACCGAAATGACAACTACAAACTAACAAAAAATAATTTCCTTACCGCCTGATTGGCTGTTTTCAGTGCTTACCTCCAGATCGAGTGAGCTTGTGCATGAGCCCCAAGCGCATGTTCATGCTGAAAGTGAAACGTTTAAGAATGTTCGAGTTTCAAAGTCTTTGCTACTGAAGGATCGTTTTCCTCGATGTTGACACATATATCGTGAAAATTGTTTGTATTAATGGACGTTGCCCGTCTCCTGGGAGGTGGATAATGAATAACCGATGTAAACTAGCGTTTTGCCGAAGTAACCGAGAACGAAGTCTTGCAAATGCAAGATATTACAATTCCTAACGATACAAAGAAAGCAACGAAATAAGGAATGACAGTTTTTTTAGAGAAAAACAATGTTCTAACACACATTTTACTCACATGACCAGTGTCTTCTGTACTTATCGCCAAGTCCTCTGATGCCTCGAATCATCTAGTTTACACCTCAAGATGTACGAAGTACCCGATGAAAATTGTGAATAGACCTAGTTACGTACTAAATATTGGCCTATTTTATTTTGGACTGAATGAGATCCAATTCTTCTTTGTTTTAAATTACTTTAGAGAGAGTCGTTTTAAGTTTTTGTTTAAGTCATTTCAAACAGCGGCACTGTTGGGAAAAACAAACGTTGAACTTTCCATAGTTCTAGTTACATTTAGTTGAGAATGTATGTTTAAACTGCTTTGTTTGTTTCAAACTTTGGTTAGCCTGCAGTGCAATTTATTGGCTTAGTTTTGTTACCTTTTAAACAGAGCTCGTACGGATTATTTGCTGCTACCAGGCCCTTTTCTTATATATTTATGCGTGTGCCTTTTGTAAATAACCTGATTTTTCTTCAAAAAGTTTTGTCATTTTCTCTTACTGCAGGATCTCAGACAAGTCATCTCAAGAGAGGTACGATCTAAACGAGATTGGTTTGTCCAAAGAAACTATTGTAATGCTGATGGGTACAGACATGCGCAAGATGTTCTTTGCTACTGGACTGTACTTAGTCGAGGGAGAATCTGACAAGCGAGTCTTGTCGGTTCTTCGCCAGTCTATGCTGGAGCACGCTAACAAGATCCGTCAGGAGAGTTCTGATCCTCGTAAACTTCTTCAAGCATTGGAGATTCTCGAGATGGACCGTTGGGATATCCTCGTTCTTGGAGGTTGTGGGAATGCCTTGAAGGCCTACACGGCGGCCGCAGAGATGAAGATTCCTTGCGCTGTAGTGCTAGATGGGGACGTCATCACAGTTAAGCGCGGAACCAAGCCGGAACCATTCACGCTGGAAAACTGGAACAAGTCAAAACTTTGTAAGGAAATGAAGAAGCTACATTCGTCCTTTACAGGTAGCATTGTTAAAGAATTTGAGGAGCTTTTTTATACCACCCAGGCACAAGGAGAACGGGAAGCTCGCGCCATTTTGGAGAAACATGGCTTCTGGGTGTGGAACGGAGATCTAGAAACTGTTGTATTTGATGACAAGCAAGGTCGTAAGAAAATCAGAGAAATCAAAGACTTTTTTGGTTTTCTCAGAAAAGAACTCTCTTGTTCTCTTCCTTGCGTCCCCACGGATCGCTCTGAAATGCCCCTAGAGACTGCCTTTAACGACTTTGAAGAACGGATTGGAGAGCCCCTGACAGTCTTGCTTGAAAAGCTGCAGGAGGAACTTAATGCAGCACGTGATGCCAGGAGCAACGACAGCATGAAGCCAGTGACGCAAAATCTGAAGAGCATCCTTGCAGAAGCTTGCACAGAAATTGGCAAATTAAAGCAGAGGACAACACAGCACGATGACTTCTGTGGCAAGGGTACAAAGAAATCTACCTCAAAGGGTGGGCCAGTGGATAAGAGCAACCTCGAAGAAGCGTTCTGGGGGAGAGTGAAGACAAAGTTCCACGATGGAGGAGGCTGGACGAAGATTCCATGGGAGATCCTCAAACATGTGATTGAAGCCAGTTTGGATGTTCAGTCAGGTCAACTATGGAACTTTTTCAAGTTTATGAAACGACACCAGTGCAGAGCAAAGCCACGAAAAAGGGAACTTCCCCAGGATGTATTCGCCAGAATTTTGGCAAGTATTGATGATGATGACGATGCGTAGTTAAATTTGGTGATAGTGTTGCTGATGGTGGCGGTGGTTGCAATGATTTTGGTGATAATATGATAACGATCGAGTTATGGGACTGGCTGTTTAAAGAGGGAATAAGTTTATCCTACGGATGAATCCCTATCTAGCGCATAGAAATTCGCGCATTCTTAGTTTTGTTTCGAGAACGAATAGATTTTGTCCGCAGGATAATGGTATCCACTCTTTGAAAAACCGTACCGAGGTGGTAAAGCCGAGAAACATTGTTACAGTGGTTGTGGAAGTGGCTTAGTGGTGACAGTTACTTTTTAGGAACTAAAACGATAAAAATATTTGGTAATGTCTATAGTGATGATATTTACTCTAAGAGATGACACGACAAGTTTTATGAGTTTGAGTAAGTGTGATTGCTGTGACAATGGAGATAAAGGTATATTTAGTAACGACAGTAGAATTTTGTATATGAAGATTATAGCCGGAAAAGAAGTACTAGATGAAGAAGCGTGCTTTACATGCATTGTTTTTATCTCACGAAAACGTTTTAGAGGAGAGCTTCCGTTTAACTATGGATAGCTGCATTTGTCTTTCTAGTTCTGTTAACGAAAGTAACGAGAAAAATTAAAATAAGAGTTTTGTTTTCACATTTGTGTCTAGCTACAACTAACAGCTAGCGCACTGCACCATAACCCAGGCCTCTACTTCGGGTCACTGATGTGGTTTGCTGGGACGTTCCAGTAACTTTCAAAACAAACATTTTTACTTTTTTCGGAAACATTTGAAACATTTTTTTATTTTGGTGGTGCATTTTATCTCGAGAAAAAATAGGGTCTGGCAGCGCTATCTCATGTAGAAGGCGTGTAGTTCACTTGTGACCAACACCAATTAAGTATAATCACAAATTTTGAGCATTATTTTCAATAAGATAATTTCGATAGAGAAATTACCTAAAAATTGCATTAGATTGAGCATCAGGTTTTCAAAAGTTGAAGTGTTTTAAAGTTTGTTGGATTACACAGGATTCCCGCAGCGGTAAAACACCGATGTGCACAGCGCTGTGGCAGCGTAAACGAGCACAGCATTGTGACAACAGTGGTAGTGACAGTGCTGAGATAACGATGTGCATATTGGTGTGACGGTGATGGCAACTGACAGTGCTGTGACAAGTTGCCACTACTTTTACAGAGATGTGCACATCGCTGTTACGCTGATGTGAAAATCACTGTAACAGCGCTGTCAATTGTCACCGCTGTCACGCTAGTGTTCACGGTAATGTTACATTCTTGTCACTGTCATCGTTATTGCACCGTTGTCAGTTTACTTCGCTGACACACTAATGTTGCTGCCATCGCTGCCACAGTGCTGTCTGGTCTATTGCTGTCACAGCACAGTTAAGTACACCGCTGTCACACAACACTGCTAATACCACAAATGTTACATTACTTAGTGGTAATTGTCACTACTGTGACATTCGTGTGAACAGCAGTGTGTCAGTAGTGTAAATCGTGACTGTTCTGCCACCGCTGCGAGATTCCTCCTGTGTAGAGTTTTATAGCATTAAAACTTGACGTCGGTGAACGGGAGTGTGCACACAAGTTTTTACTTAACCCCTTAATCTCAGGGTTAGCGATGAATCATAAAGGGATGACTTGCTGTAGCTTTGCGTAACCAGTGTTATTACGCATGTATTTGCACCGAACGTAGAACAAGAATGAAAGTCTGCCTTTCTGTAACCAAGAAAGAGAATAATAAATATGAGTAAGCGATATATTTAGTGTGGTTTGGGAGTCTATCACTGCAAATCCCCTAAGTAACCTGAGTAGCAAGCGCAAAAGGGAAGGAGAAGGGACTCGGAGGGAAAAACAAGAGAGAGACTGGGAAGGACGGAAAGGAGCTCTCTTTCCTCCTCCCCAGTTCCCCGTCTTCTGTTATTCTCCCTCCTCCAACCGCCCATCCTCTTTTTTCCCCTTCCCTTTTAAGCGGGGAGTGATTGACAAAGTTTGTCAATCTGAGTATCTTATCTCATAGCAGGCTTTTCTGCAGTTAGACACACCGAGTGAGCAAACAAGAAAATGTAAACTGTGCTGCATGTGTTTTATGGCAGTGCCGAAGTGTATAAACAAGAACAGTTAAAGAACAATTGAGGCTCACATTGTGCAAAAACTTATAAACAACGAGCCTCGGCCAAAATTTACTGATTCTTACAAAAAAGCACGTATTTGTTGACCGCAAAACATGACTTTCTTGGGCAGAAGTCGAGTTTTAGAGTGAATTCAGTTTGGTACGACTTCTTTCTCATCCCATTCTTCAACTTTACGACCATGTACTAAACTCGTTCAAAGACACAGAATTTCGGACTTCTAGCCAAGTGCGGTTATTCTTTTTTGTACTTCCTGTGTTTTGTTACTCTCTGACACGTGCGCACCCTGACTCGTGAAGATTTTTAGGCCCAGTTCAACAGTCGTGTGCGTCAAGCCATGTCCGCTATCTTGGCGGTGACTAGGGACTGTTCTATGTTGAGTTAGATTTTCAACAGGAATCAAGCAGCAACAGTCCTTAACATGCAACTAAATACAAGTCAGTTTAGCATGGAAGAGAAATTGAGGAAATGATGTTACTTTTATAAGTTCGCTTCTTTCAAAGTTTAGGGCCTCATTTCTCAAAACCACTTTCAAGTTCATTTGACATCTTATAAATTTGTCTTTGACGAAAACTAAGTTCTGCTGTATACTAAATGTAAACAAACGTTAGTAGAGCAAACCGTTTTCCTGCTCCGCTCTGTCACTTTACGGGAGGGGGGAGGTGGTCTTTTACTCCTCTACCCCCTCTTCCGCATTTTTCTTCCGTACCCCTCCATTCGCATCCTTTTTTTTCTCCCCAGTCTCTCCTTTTAGCTCGCGTCCAAAACGGCGCCAGACCAAGTAAATACAATCAATTCCTGACTTTTCCGCCGCCATCTACGCAGGCTACAGCAGCCGTCGCCCAGGACGTTGGCGGCTAAAGGTCGCTCTCATGAGCCGGTTGACGTGGAAATTAGGCCTAATTTGTATGGTCTCGGGTACAAGGACTGCGGAGCTACTTTAAAAGTGGTGGGGCTGACAAGTGACATAAAGTGATGGAGCTACGTGAAAACACTTTTTCTCACTAACCCTAGAAACTTCGAAGAAAAAGTAGTTACACGAAGCCTTGAGGGTGGGGGGGTCAGTTGGACCCCCCTCTCTAGGCTTGTAGGGTAAACTCTTCTAAGTTTTTAAAAAAGTGGTAGGGCTAGAGCCCTACCAGCTCCCTCCCCCACCCCCCCCACCTCTGCTGACCCTGGAGTATCC
>JAOBRG010341281.1:0-14466 GCA_027574985.1 Umimayanthus nakama | reverse complement strand
AAATTTACCGCGAAGCTATTAGCCAATAAGCAACGAAGAGCGGCATGTGTAGAAATAATTATGCAGACCCGTGCTGCGGCTATGAACTGCAAGTAAATGTCATGAGAACAATAGCTATTCTACCCCATGACAATACATTTAAATTCGTCGTGTTATACTGCAAATCCCGCACTCCGTACTGTATTTACTGAAGTACAACGACACATTGATGTAATTTTATATTCGAGAGTGACACAGGGTAGCCTGTGACGTAATTAATGCTGAAGAATTAAGAAACAATTTACTCACTCCCGGGCTTCTAGGAATGGATAAGCAGTCTTCTTCTTTACAAGTTATCACTGGAGTCAATTCTCTATTTAAAATGGGTTGTTCTACAATGGAATGTTTGCAAGTGTTCGAGTAGTTTGTAATACCACTCTACTTCTTTCGTTGTCATGTATGTATGTCATGTCGTATAGTTTTTGTCACTTGGATCAACAATGACTGCTATTGCAGCTTCATTTTTCCGTTTTCGTATGCCTTATATGTCTTCTAAAAAAACTGTTTTAAATTTCACGAGATTTCGTGAGAGCTTGTAGGATATTTAGAACAATTATTATGTATTTAGATCATAATCTATAGCTTGTTTACAGCCAACCCTTCACTTCCTGTGATCAAGAGTTTGTATAAATAGTATACTTTGCGTCATGTCTAAAAATAAAAATCCTTCAACAAATTACTGAAGGAAACTATTTGTAGTTTAAAGTTTGAAAGAAGAGCTGAGACCCTTTTAAAATCAGTTTCAGTTTATTAATGGCTTACTGGCCTGGGAATTTAATTAGTATAGCTCAAATAATCGTCGATCTCATACAGTTTGGGAAAGATTTCTTGTTGCTTTAAAACGGGTTAGGACCAGCCCTGACCGGTAATTTCTAGGAACGTAGTTTTCGATCAGGATTAAATAACTATATCAACTAACAACATGAACTGCAATTACTTTTTATTAAACTTAAAACAAGGCAGTACACTTTGTGGGTTTAATTTATAATTTTTTGTGAAGTCAGAACAAAAGCACAAAAAAGTTTCAACAAGAAAACTTGCTACCAAGTTTTTGCTATTGTTTTGAAGGACTAAACTATTTCAAATTTTAAAACAAAGTTTGTGATATCGTTAAAAAGATTAGTCTGTTTAAAACTACAAGACTATGGACTTGTCTCTTGTATTGTTAGTGTTTGCAAACTATACGATTATATTGAAACAGTTTAGAAGGAACATTTCCCTTTCTTGTTAAAAAAATTATTTATCAGGACTTGCAGTGATAGCTCTTCCCTCAGCAGTGCCTTCACCTCCAACTTTAACAAGTTTCCAAAAGAAATTCCTCAAAGCTGAGCTTCGCTCCTTCTCTATCTTTTCCAGTTGCTTCTTCAGCCACTTATCCACGTAGTTCTGATCTGTTCCTTCTGTTGGAATTACTGCAAAATCGGTCTTCACCCCTGGCAGCATGGCAAAGAATTCTCTGCAAATTGACTTTATTTCACCGGCTTGTTTCTTCATTGTTCTATAGTGGCGCTTCTTTGGTTCTTCATCAAAACTTTGTTTGGCTTTGTCTTCAAACGAGCGCAAATCTTCTGCCGTAAACTGAAAGAAACCGGCTGATGCTTCCAGGCCTTGAATTATGTGCTTGAGAGCCGGGATCAAGGTACTGCTGACAGCAAAGCACGCTAGTGCTTGGATGTTGGCTTCTTGTCCTTTGGCTACTGCTTTGGCTAGGTCTTCGTTTGCACTCTTTCCCAACAATGGACATGCAATCAAGTTGACACCTGGAACAAAAGCAAGGCTAAATGCCCAACTCGACTTGGTGTCTGCACTTTCTTCAAGCTTTTCTTTCTTTTTTGTTAACTCGGTTTCCAGCTGCTTAAATTCTGTCAGGATAATTTTGGCAGAATTTTCTTTCTTTTTGAGCGATACCAAAATTTCTTCATGCATAGCTACCAGAACTTCGCAGTGATTTTTGTAGGCCTCCGTCTCTTTGATGATGTCTTGCAAGTCTTCTTTCCATTCTTCGAATTCGAGAGCATCGTAGTTCTCAAAAAAATCTTTGATACTTCTAACAACTTTCATAGCAATTGGCAGGACGTTCTTCAGGTAGACCATGGCATCGTCCCTTGTCTCGTCACGCAGCTTTCTGAACTTCACAGCCGTTCGTGCGTTAGTTCCGACAGCCTTCTCATTGTATAATGACCTCATGCATAGTGAAAACATTCGCATGCTGAGAGGCAGCTCTCTCAGTTCTTTCTTAAATTTCTCCATCTGGTATTCCTCTCCCCCTGTGCTGAGTTGAGCCATCTGTAAGTTGACATGACAAGAATTACAAAAAGCAGCAACTAAGATTTAGTGATTAATAAAGTAAAAATGTTAATGAAGGCAGAATATGTATGTACTATTATACACACTTGTTTGCAAAAATACTGCTTTTAAAATACATATACAATAATGTATTTTCACGAAATTTTTGATAAGAACAATGGGATCCTTTACAAATGGGAGGTGAAAAATGGTTTGTTAAAGGTGTTACCAACTTTAGAATGTCATTGTTATCACTTGTCAACACCTTTCTGATGAAATATAAAAGCAACACATATATCCCATATATATGTTTGAAAAGCAGAGTTTTTGCAAACAAGTATATATCTATATATGTATACACTTGTCTACAAATTAAATTTAACTATATACTTTTATTTTAGTATTTCAATATTTAAAGGCAATTAATATATACTAATATTTGTTAAAATTTAACAGCTATTCTCGATCTGCAAAGGAGGCGAACAGTGGCAGAATATTTGTCAACGGACATGATTATTTTAGATCCACTTATCACCGAGTTTGAAAAGAATGGTTGTATTCGGCATATACGAATTCGGTGAGGACAGATTACATTTAAGAAATAAAAGTAAGCAACTGGAAGAATTCCTTCTCCGTCACTAAAAGGTTTTAGCATTAGCAAAACAATTTTTATGGTTAATAATGTGCTATTTGATCCGATTAAGCATCAGACAAAGTATTTTCTTGCTTCACACTTGTGCAATGCTCAAAGCGAATAATTACAGCAAAAGGTTAAAACAGTGATTTTTACTACACTCTGGATATCTTGGGTGATCCACTCATAAATTGTTTTCATCAACAAGGTTTCACCTGTTTTATTTAGAAAGAGCGTTTTAAATGAGGCGGCCAATCTGCGTTTGCAGCCCAAAACACCTCTTTGCATTTTGGTTCAAAAACTATAGTGGCAGAATCAATGGAAGTGTTTTTATTGAGAAAAGGCCAATGTGAATAATGGGTTTCCTCGTTATCAAGAGCTATACAGTAGAAATGCAACTGCACGTACGGTTTTCACTAAATTATGCTAAATTTCTTCCGACACGGATTTTTCCTAATCATGTTGGGCTCAAAGTTAACAATAAATCAATAAATTCTCGATATTGTTTGTTTGCAGATAATTTCTTTCTATAGAGCACCTTGCTGCTTTACAACATTCAGCAGAAGGACAAGACGCGTGATCATTTCTTGTTCATGAAAACATAAACTATAGGTTCAGTTGTTCAGAAAAACTCGTTTTACTAGTTTGAGGCCGTAAAAACTGATTAAACAGTTTTGATAAATCTTACAACGTAATTAGGAAATTGATTTTAATTCTATCTGGGAATGCCTGTCTTTATTGCTTTTAACTATCAGGATCTCCCGTTAATTTTTTTTAAAATTTGTTGTTGAGAAAAACCATCGCCTTGCAAGATGCTGGACAGACCGCACAAAACAAAACCACTACTACCCACCGGCAAATAGAGACATTGACAAAACTTAGATCTGGATCAAACATCGCATTTTTCAATCACCGAATCTAATGCTTATTAGTAAATTCTATTGTTCTACCTCATTTGCATTAGATCAGTCGGCACATTTGAAGTTCGACGTTTGACCCGGGCCTAAATTCTCGCCTTGCGCTTAAACCATATACAGCTATTACAAAAAAGTTTGTCATAGTCAATAGTCCGATACTGGAACCGAAAAGGATTGTGGGATTCAAGCAGCTCAAATAACCTATTACTGTTAGCATCGACTTTTCAAAATATAGAATGCAAGCGTCATATAATGTCACGGCTATGTTCACGGGTACATTATCATTCCTTAAGAATGTACCCATAGTTCCTTTCGGTTCCAGTATCGACTGTTGACTGTGACAACCTTTTTTGAAATAGCTGTATGCGATTTGTTAAGCAATTCATCACAAATCATGTCAAGAACGTAGTGATATCAATATTTCAGGTACTGATCGGAAACGTTTACTGTGCACAAAATACTCATTTAGTCTCAAAAATGTCTCCCTCTGGAAAATTTATGGTACACAGTCAGACGTGCTATAGTAGCAATTACAATGGGAGCCTATTTTCTCAGTTAGCCCCAGTTGCATCAGATTCCTTTGGTATTTTGGGCGTGATTACCTTGATGAACTATAACTTACACTGTACTTAATATTTTTAGTACTTGAAATAGTATTTTAATGTATTACGATGTGTGTTATTTATACTTGAGCACTTTTTATGATATTACTCATCCCTGCCCATCTATACTGACGAAGTACTCTTGTCCTACAGTATACAAGAACGTGACGATCAGAATTACATCAGAGATTAGATGAATTTGGAATTTGAAAGAAATGAAAGAAAACTTTAGTTCAAGTGATTGTTTTATCTGCTTCGTGCTGTAGCAAAGAAATTGTTCGTCACAGTTGTCAAGCAAGTAATCCAAACAATTTTTTTGTTTAATTAAGACTGCAAACCTGAAACAACTTGCCCCATCAACATTCGATGCACATCAAGAATGGATTACGGACATCTGTTACGTTTGTAATACTGATATAGGAACAATTTCGTTGTTAGATCAGTTTTCCCCGTCCCCCACTCGCTTCTCCAAGGGTATCAATCCACATCCTGGGTTTTCAGGAATGCGGGATCAGTGAACGTATAATTAACAAATCCTCATTTAAATCGGAAACAACACAAAATGAAACATTTGCTTTTTATACTTGTGTTAAACGACCTACAGCGTTTAATCTTTGAAGCAACGTTCACTTTGCCAAGACTAGGATCGACGGTGTGAAAACAGCTTTCTGTAAACTGGTCAAAATGACGTTAGTGTGTGGTAGTTAATTTGCTCTATGTTGTAGACAGCCACAACAATTTTTATTGGTTTACAACAGAAAATCATGCATGCATGCACCGCCTTGTTTCCGGTCGGAAACGTTTTCTAAAATAGTCTTTTAGAAGGAGAAAGCTACTAAATATGAACAAAGAAACCTCTTAAGGTGAACAGCTAAACTTTATTGGATTGAAAAAACAGAGGCTGCATGCGAAGCCTTTTGAAAATATTTTCACAATTTTCTTAACTATTTTCTAACCGACTTTCTTTCTTTGAAAACTTTTGCTTGTTAGAGGCAAGGCTCGACACCTGGACAAAATGTAACCAAAATAACTTGACAGTGACATTTTCCCTTGAGGCTAAGCATATGATGCAAAAACACAGAAGCTACCAAAATAGTGGCAGTTTGTTCTTCTTCTTATAAGGCAAACGAAACAAAGTCAAATGCTTTCTAAAGAGACCGAAAACCATGTGCGGCTTAGGAACGCCTCGCTGCTCGGTGTCACCAAGCACAACAAACTTGAAGTAGTTCCAATACTTCCAGGAAATGTTTATTATACAAAAAGCTCTCAAGTTAAACCTCCTTCTTAGAAATCTAACGTGGTAAAATGTAGTAAATACTATTGAAGTTACTTTAAGTCAGCCATTAGACTTTGGTGTTTCCACCATTATCAGTACACTGAGTATCATAACTACTTACTACTTATTTAATTTGCCTCGCTGAACATCATGCGAATAAAACAAAGAAAGATCCCTTAAAAACCAATCCCAAGAGCTGAAAGCTCATTTTTATCACTCAAACTAAAGCCGTAGAGCCATCACAAACACTTTTCTGACTGATTTGTTCACGAGAAATAAATCATCGAGAAGAACGGTACGCGTTCCAAGAAGAACTGTATTAGTTATGACCACAAAACCTTTAACTTGTCTCGGCTGAGAAAATAGGACTAGAAGACTAGAGTTTTGAAAAAACTGAATAAGTTTTCTGCGTTGGCGAGTTAGCTGAGCTGAAAAAAGGGTTTGATCGACAGGCGTTGAAATGGCATGTTCTTTCGCCTGTGAAGTTTGGTGTATAGCAGACGTACGCACTTTGAGCGCCCGCCCTTCGTCGGAGCAGACTTGAAAATATAGGAGGCAACGTGGGAAGCCTTTCAGTTCTCCTCTATGTGCAGAATGTTTTCTACTAAGAAAACAACTGATTGGAAGCTATTAAGTTACAGTAGACATTTTCCTCAGTGCCACTGCGTTATACAAAAGAGAATACCGACAAAAATTCCCTGTAGCATACAGACAGACGAAACAAAGATCAAACGGTGCTTTACACTATACCAGCAGCCGTAATCAATTAGAAAGAGTGAAGCTTTTATCAAGCTAATGGATATCAAGCAATACTTCCAGAAGTACTTAACATGCGCAAAACTCTCAAGTTAGACCTCCTTATCATGAATGTAACTTGGTATATAATGTAGCAACTACGATTCAAAGCAGTTTCAGTACCCCAAGTCAGTCATTAGAATTTGGTATTTCGAGCATGATTACACTGAGAAACTTAACTACTCACATCTTATTTAATCCGCCTCGATGAACATCATGCGAAACATAACAAAAAAAAAATTCCTTAAAAACAAATCGCAAGAGCTGAAAGCCTTTTTATTTTATCACCGAGCCTAATGTTTCGGCTGAGAAAGTTGTCCTAAAACACAGAAAAGATTACCTAAAAAAAATCGCCCGCTGCATATAGACACACGAAACAAAGTTCAAACGGTGCTTTCCGATATAGCAGCAACCACAATCAATGAGACAGTGAAACACTCCTGAAGCAAATGCATATCAAGCAATACTTCCAGAAAATATTTAATGTGCACAAAACTCTCAAGTAAAGCCTCCTTAAACAAATTTTCAAGTGGTAAAATGTAGCAACTACGTCTGAAGACAATAATCCCAGGCAGCAATTAGATTTTGGTATTTCCAGCATGATCACATTGAGAACCTTAACTACTTCAATCTTATTTAATCTGCCTCGCTGAGCATCGTGCAAAACAAAACAAAGATAGTTCCCTTAAAAACAAATCGCATGCAATAGCTGAAAGCTTTTTTTTATCACCAAACCTAATGTTGTTTACCATCACATATACTTTTTAAACATTCCAGATATTTTTTCTGCGCAAACAGCGCTTAAACCTCTTTTAACTACACTAACGGTGTATGCAATCTTCGGAAATTCATATACAATTTTCAATTATATCGAGGAGTTGTTTATTATAAATGTTATAATGTAAGTATTGGTCAGAGCATCAGATATGGCTAGCTTGTGTAGTATCTGAAACACCAAGATCTCGAGTTTGGCCATGGAAACGTTTGACACTCATGCAAAGATATGTACAAAAAGTTGCACAATTACTGTCAGTGCAATATTATGTGTTCCCCTTGTTCCGAATCCCTTACTTATTCCTTAGCTTGTTATTTCGAAGTCACTGTTCGACCCTCACAAAGGAACCGAACAGAATTATGAAACATATTTTTTATCTTAAAATTTTATTCTCTGACAACAAAGGAAAATAAGGTGAATACTATCTGTTTACCATTTCTACTGATGAATTATTCCTTTCCCATTGCAAATAAAAGAACGCCGATGGCGATCATAGATCAGAATAGAGATCCGTTGAATTCGGAGTATGGAAGAAAGCTTTTGAACAATTCAAATGGTTGCTTTATCTTCTTTAGGCTGTAGAAAAAGGAAGAGATTTAATTACGGTCGTTCACCAAGTGATCAAAATAATATTCTCTTTTTTAATAGAGGTTTGCAAGTCTCAAACCCTGCGCAGGCCACGCCAACTTCGATGGACATCAAAAGGGCTTTCGAAGGCGTTCACTTACCTTTTAAAAGTAGAAGATGATGTGTGACGTTTGTATCGCTGATTTCAGAAACAATTTAATATAATGAAACGCTTGCAATTATTGAAAAACTGCTTGCAAAGGACTTTCGGTTTGTTTTATTGGCCGTCAGAAGATGTCTGTGTTAGTTCATTAACACAAGTTTGATACAAAACAGAATACCTACAAAAATTGCCTGCTGCATTTAGACACATGAAATAAAAATTAAACGGCGCTTTCTAGTATAGCAGCAGCCTTAATGAAATGGATAGAATGAGGCTTTCATCAAGCAAACGCATGTCAAGCAGTATTTCCAGGAAATAGTAAATATGCACAAATCCATCAAGTTAGATCTCCTCATCAGAAATCTACCGTGGCATAATGTAGCAACTTCGATTAAAGGCATTACTACAAGTCAGCCTTTAGGTTTTGGTATTTCGTGCATGATTACATTGAGAAACTTCACTACTTCCATATTACTTATAATCTGCCTCGCTAAATATCATGCGAAAGAAAACGAAAAAGGACCTCTCAAAAACATATCAAAATAACTTAAACTTCTTTTTTATCACTCAGCCTAATGCCGATGTTCCATCCCAAACACTTTTTTACAAAACTCCAGAAATCTTTTTCTGCGCAAACGGTGCTCAAACCACTTTTAACTACATTATTGGTGTACGCAAAACTTCGCAAGCTCACAGTAGGTTTTACAAAATATCCAGGAAATGTTCACTATAGATGTTAGAAAATAAATGTTGATCACGGCATCAGAAATGGTTTGTAAAACATATAGATCTAAAGTTTGGACCTGCATGTATTTTACAAAAAACGATGTATACAAAAGAATTAGACAAGTACTGTCAGTATAAATTTATTGTGATTCATTTGTTCCAAGTCCTTTAAATACAGCTCGTTCTTTCAAGCTTACTTTTCGAACTTCACAAAGGAACCGAGTAGTATTATGAATTATATCTTTTTACCTTTTTTCTCTGATTACATAGGAAAATATGGGGAAGACAATAGGTTGACCATTTTTACTGATGCAGCATTCTTATCCTACTGAATATAAAAGAAGCCGGTGAGGATCATAGATCAGAAAAGAGATCCGATGAATTCGGAGTATGAAAGAAAGCTTTTGAACAATCCAAGTGGTTATGTTATCTTTCTTTTTGCTGTAGGAAAAGGAAGAGTTACTTACGGTCGATAACCAAGTGATCCAAATGATATTTTCTTTTTTAACAGTGGTCAGCTATTCGGAAACCCTTCGCCTGCCCCACCAACTTCGATGCAGATCAAGAAAGGCTTACGTAGGCGTGAACTAATCTTTTAAAAGTAAAGTGTGATCTGTGACGTTTGTATCGCTGATTACAGAAACATTTTCATTGGCAGATCATCCGTTTGCCCCGCCACCCCTGTCCACATTACACGTGCTTCGTATTCTGACTTTCCAGGAATGGATAATCTACTTTCCGTAGGTCAAATTTACAAGTCCGCATGTGAGCTAGGCTTAAACAAGAAGCAGCGCAAAATATACGTTTCCGATCAATCAAAAACTTCTTGCAAGGGTCATTTTCTGAATATGTTTGAACGGCCGTTAGAAGATGTGTGTGTTAGTTCATAAATCAAACTTTGAAATTTTTTTGAAACTGTTATTGAACACTCAAGCAATTATTGCATGCTAAGTACCTGATTTTAAACTGATTTAATCGCTAGGAATAAATCATCAAGCCGAACTCAAGTTATTGGCGTTCCAAGAAGAACATGTATTAATAATGAACCATGAAATCTTTAACTTGTCTCGGCTAAGAAAATAGGACTAGATGACTAGAGTTTTGAAAAACTGAACGGTTTTTCTGCTTTTGCGGGTAAGCTGAGGTGATGCGGGTTTGATCTACAAGCGTTGAAACGGTATGTTCTTTCGCCTGTGAGGTTTGGTGTATAGCAGACGTACACATTTTGAGTGTTCGCCGTTTATCGGAGCAGACTTGAAAATACAGGAGGCCACGTGAGAAGCCTTTCAGTTCTCCTCTATGTGCAGAATTGTTTCTACTAAGAAAACAACAGATTGGAAGCTATTAAGTTGCAGTAGACATTTTCCCCAGTGCCACTGCGTAATACAAAAGAGAATACCGACAAAAATTGCCTGCTGCGTACAGACAGACGAAACAAAGTTCCAACGGTGCTTTCAAGCATGCCAGCAGTCACAATCAATTAGAAAAATTGAAGTTTTCATCAACCAAATGGGTATCAAGCAACACTTTTTTGAGATATTTTGTATACACAAAGCTGTCAAGTTAAACGTCCTCCTTAGAACGCTCACATGGTAAAATGTAGCTACAACGACTGCAAACAATAATCCCAAGCAGCCATTAGATTGTGGTGTTTCGACCATGATCACATTGACAATTTTAACTACTTCCATATCTTACTTAATCTGCCTCGCTGAATATCATGCGAAAGAACACAAAGAAAGTTCCCTTATAAACAAATTGCAATAGCTTAAACCTTTTCTTCTCACTCGGCTTAATGATGATATGTACCATCAAACACACTTTTTACAAACTTCCAAATATCCTTTTCGCGCAAACAGCGTTCAAACCTCTTTAAACTACACTATGGTTGTATGCAAATCTTTTCAAGTTCACACAAGATTTTCCAAAATTTCCCTGAAAAGTTTATTATAATCGTTACAATATAAATGTTGATCATACATCACGAATGGTTTGTGAGACATCTTAAACGCTACGATCAAGAGATTTGCCCTTCAAATATTTAACAATCGATGATGTGTACAAAGGAATTAGACAAGTACTGTCAGTATAAATTTATCGTGTTCCGTTTGATCCAAATCTCTTAAATACGCCTCGTTCTTTCGAGCTCACTGTTCGACCTTCACAAAGGAACTGAGCAGTAATATAAAACATATCCTTTTACCTTGAAATTCTATTCTTTGACTACATAGGAATATAACGGGAAGACGATGTGTTGACCAATTCTACTGATAAATTAAGTATTCCTATCCTACTGAATACAAAAGAGTTAAGCCGATCGCAGATCAGAATGGAGATCCGATGAATTCGGAGTATGAAAGAAAGCTTTTGAACAATCCAAGTGGTTATGTTATCTTTCTTTATGCTGTAGAAAAAGGAAGAGTTACTTACGGTCTATAACCAAGTGATCCAAATGATATTTTATTTTAACAGTGGTCTGCTATTCGGAAACCCTTCGCCTGCCCCACCAACTTCGATGCAGATCAAGAAAGGCTTACGTAGGCGTGAACTAATCTTTTAAAAGTAAAGTGTGATCTGTGACGTTTGTATCGCTGATTACAGAAACATTTTCATTGGTAGATCATCCGTTTGCCCCGCCTTCCCTGTCCACTCTCTACGGGCTTTGTATTCTGACTTTCCAGGAATGGATGATCTACTTTCTGTAGGTCAAATTTACAAGTCCGCATGTGAGCTGGCTTAAACAAGAGGCGGCGCAAAATGAAACGTTTCCGATCAATCAAAAACTTCTTGCAAGGGTTACTTTCTGAATATGTTTGAACGGCCGTTAGAAGATGTGTGTGTTAGTTCATAAATCAAACTTTGAAATTTTTTTGAAACTGTTATTGAACACTCAAGCAATTATTGCATGCTAAGTACCTGATTTTAAACTGATTTGATCGCTAGGAATAAATCATCAAGCCGAACTCAAGTTATTGGCGTTCCAAGAAGAACATGTATTAATAATGAACCACGAAATCTTTAACTTGTTTCGGCTGAGAAAATAGGACTAGATGACCAGAGTTTTGAAAAATTGAAACGTTTTCCTGCTTTTGCGGGTAAGCTGAGGCGAATGCGGGTTTGATCTACAAGCGTTGAAATGGTATGTTCTTTCGCCTCTTCTTCCTTCTTGTTCCATACACTCATCTTGCCTTAGAGGTTTGGTTGGTAGCAGACGTACGCACTTTGAGCGTTCACCCTTCGGCGGAGCAGACTTTAAAAAATTAGCAGGCCACGTGAGAAGCCTTTCCTGTTCTTCTGATTGTGCAGAATTTTCTTTACTAAAAAAGCAACTAATTGAAAGCGTTTTAGTAGCAGAATGGACATTTTCCTCAGTGCTGTTGCATGATACAAAAGAGAATACCGACAAATATTGCCTGCTGCTTACAGACACACATAACAAAGTTCAAACGAAGCTTTACCGTATACCAGCAGTCATAATTAATTAGACAAAGTGAAGCTTTCATCAAGTCAATGGATATCAGGCAGTACTTCCAGGAAATGTTTAATATGCTCATAGCTTTCAAGTTGAACATCCTTCTTAGAAATCTAACGTGGTATAATTAATCTAACAGCTACAACTGAAAGCAGTACTCCAAGTCAGCCTGTAGATTTTGGTATTTCGAGCATGATTGCATTTGAGAAACTTAACTACTTACAACCTTTTCAATTTGCCTTGGCGCTAGACATCATAAAAAACAAAACAAAGAAAGATCGCTTAAAAACAAGTCGCAAGAGCTAAAAGCTCTTTTTTTATCACTGATCAGTCATCGGTCAAGGCTTTCGGAGTGAGTTCGCGATCGGCGGTGTTACAAGGGAAATTTCAAGTTTTTAGTAGTTCGTCTTACACCTTGGCTTTTGCATTTGCAACAGTTGAATAATCGGAGGTAGAGAGATAAAGGACGCAGAACTGCTCAAGAAGGCTAAGGCTTTGCAAAGGGAGTTTGCGAATCTAGAATCAAAGATGGTGGAAACTGATAAAACGGCAACTGAACTTGAGGAAGGGTAGAGTATCCAATTTCTTAGTGACGAGTCCGAAGACACCAAGCAACTAGCAACATCAGCCTCGAGGGAGTTAAAATGGATGTTCACAGAGCTTAGTGCTATCAGCGAAAAGGCTAACAAAACTGAAGCATGTATGGAGTCAATTCAACTGTACAGTTACAACTGCAATCTAAAGATCTGTGGTATCTCGCAAAATGGGCATAGGGCAACAAGCATACAGTCATCTGAGATTTGCCTCAAGTCCTTCCACCAAACCGGAGCGAAGAATCGTACGATGCAAGGCATAGGTATTGCCCACCGAGTCCCTAAACGACATAAAGAGTCCCGTCCGCCGGCCATAATCTGCAAATTTACCAGAGGGATCGCTAGAGACGTGGTTCTTCAAAACCGAAAGTTTGCGAAAAGTATCACGCGAAGTAGTCTTGGACAACAACCACGAACAGGAAAGAAATGATTTATGAGCACCTAATTCCTAGGAAACAAGATCTTTTGAACAGATGCATGACGTTTCAGTAAGAGCATGACTACAAATACTGTTGGATAAAAAAACTTCAGAATTTCCCTACGCCAGAGTGATGGTAGAGAAGCAGTATGTATTTCGCCTGAGGACGAATTGGACTGTATTGAATGGAACTTACCCAAACCACAGTTAAGTTGCATTGTTTTTGATCTCTTTATAATAAATTTGTTATTAAATTTTTGATGAAAAATTTAAACTGGATGACCAAAAAGTAATAAAAACACCTTTTAGAGAGCTAACTTTCATGGCTCGAGTATAGTCATCTCACCTAATCAGTTTAGTTATCTACTTCGAGACAGCGAACTGCAAACGAAGAAGCACCTCGATAAATTACATGGTTTGTATGATCTCGTTATCTTCTCGCTAAAATCAGATATAAACACCGATCTACAGTGCTTTGATAAAATACGCTCAAATTATTATACACCTCGATCATAATTTCATTGCATTTGAAAATCAGTTAAAACGTCTTTTTCTATATTGCACTGTAACATTCGAAGTTTACAGCTACACATAGAACAACTCAAAACATATTTGTTAAATGAGTTGAACTTTGATTTTGACATTTTAGGGATAAGTGAAACTAAGATAAAAAGCACTTCACTGGAAACAAAAATTAATTTGAATATTCCGAGCTACTCTTATGAATTTGTTCCAACACCTCTCGCAACTGGAGGTGTTGGAGTGTACACAAAAAAAACCCTCCATTAAAGTGTAATTGAAAGAATATCTGATCACACTTTTCAAGCCTTGTGGATTGAAATTTGCTTTGCTGGAGAGAAAAAATGCAATGTGTGGTATTGTCTACAGACAGCCTAACTCTGTTTCTTTTTTGAAATACTTCAATGAAGTTTATGAGCGGTATTCTGTTCGAAGGGGACTTCAATAAAGACACGCTCAAGTCTGAAACCTGACACTTATATCACTCTTTTCTACTCTCATTACAAAGTTGGCACTTAATGCTTACCATTGACAAACTAACTCGGGTCTACCGAAGCTCTGCAACTTTAATTGACTAGAAGTAGTCACAGATTAGTGAATTGCGTTCGACGATCTTTTAAAAAAAGTTGAGGTATCATCACTCTTGTTCATTTCTCCTGGACTGTAGACAGGGTTATTTAATAC
>JAOBRG010341270.1:0-12162 GCA_027574985.1 Umimayanthus nakama | reverse complement strand
GTTCACGAACAATGTCCAAAAACTGATAACTTTATACTTAATTAACTAATCCATCATTTGCTCTCCGTGCCAGTCTCTGGGAAACAAAATCGCAGTAGCGCTATTCGGCTTTTCAGAAACTGGCCCAGACGTCTAATTCAGCTGCCCGAAGAGAGGCAACGTCAGGCGCACGTGGTTTCTGCAGAGGGAGAGCGCCGGGAAAGGAAACTTTCTGCTGTCTATCTATCAAACCCTGCTCGCTTATATTAACGGCCAGCCTTAACTAACGCTTTGACGGAAGTAGTTTGTTCTCCCTGTAAACTTACTGACCTGATCTGTTCACAAAAGTGTAGTTTACAGCTTCTTTGTTTTGTTTTGTTTTTTGTTACAGATAAAAGCAACGATCTATATTGAGAACTCCCCGGTGGGGTTTCACATCTGTAAAGTGGCCAAAGATCACGGGGCTACGATGATCGTGATGGGGAGCCGCGGGGTGGGCCTGGTGCGACGAACTCTCATGGGCAGTACCGCTGACTACGTCTTGCATCACTCGCACATTCCGGTTACAATTATCCCAAAACACTGAATAAAAGCAAAATGACTGATTGTTATAAAAGTATCTAAGGTATCGCTTTCATTCAAACCGCCCTCCTCCCTTTCAGCAGTACATTATCTTCCTTCTCAACGACAACTACCCAGTCGATGCGCAAATGATTTTGAAGCTGCAACGGCTCTTAACACAAAGAAACAGACCATTAATATCCACGACTTAATGACACAGAATGACAAACGAAAAGTGCGCCATAGTTTTGGATACTATTATAAGAGATTTCAGGCATGCTAAATTTGAAATTTTGTGATTTCCTAAGCGCTCGCATCATACGACGCTGGTTTTTGCAAGGATATGGTTGCAAGTGACACCGTGTTCCCCTAATAAGGACCCGGTCACACCAGTATCCTAACTACAATATGCGGGGTTCATTTTACTAATTTTCGTTTATTTTTTTTTTAAAAAAACCTTCTAACGCTAGGCCTGTTACGCCGCATAATGTAACAACTGAAGTGAAACGTAACATTAGTCCAAAATGTAACAACTTTTGACGCAAATGAAACCACTTTTTGACGTAAAAACGCAACAGCACAAAATGTAACAACGTTTTGCGTGAACTGTTAAATTATGCGGCGTAACACGGTCGAGCGAGTAATCCCCAAATAATGATTTACTCATGCGCATTATGTTGAAGTGTTTTGGCCACAGATACTGATTTATAAAGTTTGTATACAGTATGTACGCTCGAGCAAGTAGAACAAATAGATTTTAAAGCCAACACGGTTAAATTCTGGCTCTCTTCTCCCACTGCGCTCGCATTTTTCTTCCGCAGTCCCTCAATATATCCATTGCGCTTCATTTCCCCTTGAATCCCACCTGTTTTCAATTTTGCTGTGCCACTGAACTGTGCAAAAGAACTCTTCAACTTATCGATCTTTGTACTCCAATCGGAAATTCTATTTCCAGGAAACTTGATGGGGCAGCAAACACAACCTACTTCTTTGCGTTCAACTGAATTCGCACACCAAGAAGAAATCTAAGCAAAGTTGTATAAAAACTATGTCAACAGGTTTTGGCGCCACCTTAAACTTTATAAAAAAATTCATACAATTTTGATGCAGTTTAAAGGAGTTTCAGCTTCTAATTTTTTTGTGTAAAATGCAGTCTAATGTCAAAAACAGGATGCCAAAAACAGGATGCCATAAAACATCCAATGATCCATACAATGTTCTCGCCACAATTACTTTTAATGTGCTGTACGAAAACAACGATTGCTGTACAACTTTTTCTTCCTTTATTGTATTTCGTACATTTAAAAACAGTCAACATGCTTCGTGGACTGACCTGACGATTGATTACATGGCGCAGTTCATCTGCAATTGTTAGCAACGTATTACAAGTACCTTTTGGTCATTATTTGAAGTCACAAATAAAATATATCGCTAAGGCAAACAAATGGGTGCTGAGAGCACATCTTACTGGGGAAACATACACCCTACAATAATGTACATTTTTACACTGATATACTTTAGTAACACTGGTCGTTGGTTGATACAAACTTGATCTTTCACCAATGTTTCTGCTCTGCACGAGTGAGGATTAGATTCTTTAACCAAAAATGAATTTCCATCTTGAAAAAACTGATCAAAAATGATTTAATAGCTTTTGGGAAATTTGATGACGAACACGCTGATCTTGCCTATAAAACATCCTAATTATATTTGAACCTCGAGACAACTTGCACATTGTTTTCTGTTAGAAAACAATGGAAAACGAATCAAGTGTCTTTTCAACTCTTCATCAACACTTTAATACTGTTTCCAGGCGTTCTAACGGTTAGTGGTGGCATGGATATCTCCAACGAAGTACTGCCCCATCTGCGCTCACACTTACGATCCACTTTTGGCTGGGGCAGATCTTAATTCTAGTGATATCACCGCTGTGGCCAATCCCTACGTGCGTGACTACGCCTTCATTGTACTTGGAGACCTGAAGAAAAACGGAACATTCCAATAAACAAGTGAAGTGTAACAGAAATCAAGTTAACACATTTACACACCAGTTTTTTCAAGTACACAAGTGAATACTCAGTAACAGAAAACCATCGGAAAACAGTTGGGTAATTCTGCTTGTGAAATACAGCCAAAGCCGATCTAGTTGAAAATGTGCGTTTAAAAATCCGCGCACCGCAGGCACCTTGTTACAAGCAGCCCTGTAAGAACGGTTTAAAGTTTTTAGCTCAAGATTTGTCAAATTCGTGCATCAAACCGTTTGATTCAAAAGCCTTTTAACCGATCAAAGAACATATTCCTGATCCAATCTTAACTTCTCATGCATACCATATGGACTTCGCCCACCTTCCAACGAATAAGTGTTTCACAGTTTTCAAAAAGATAAGCTCCGTTTTGTTACAAAATACAACCATGTAAGTAATTTTTGCTGTTATTTTTAAAAGCTCCTTCATCTATATGTTTGTGCTTTAATACTTTTACAGACGTCGACAAGGCGACTTGCTTTAGTACGGACACTTTGTCTTATAAATCAGCTACTACGGTCCTTTTTATTTGCTTATGTTGTTGTTAGTTAGTTTGTTACCCCCCAGGAGACAACCTTTCCCTCTCAATATCACTCCGTTTGGAGAATATAAGTTATCTCTTTCTTATTACTGTAACTATTTTATTCATGCAATAGTTTAAGTTTTTTTATAGGGGAAGAAACACTCTTTGTATTATTTTGTTAACATTTTTACCATCATCATCATGATCATCATTACCACCACCATCATCAATATCATTATATTAATATTATTATTGTTTATATAATTGTTGTTATTATTACTATTATTATTATTATTATCATTATTATTATTATTATTATTATTATTGTTATAGTCGAGTCATGTCCTCAGTTCAACTCTGTGAATTTGGTGTGTCACGACCTGCACAATGGATGTGCATGTTTGATAACAAGTGTTCGCTCGTACCTTGATGAGTTTATCAGCTCCTCCTGAGACAAAGCACTCCGCGTCAGGAGACACGTCCATCCCTTCAACCGAGCCCGACTTGCTGCCTTCTAGGTCACGGATCGCGCTGCCATCAAATGTTTCCCAGTATGCGATCTGCAGCAGAAAACTAAGAACTTTAAACTGGGAAGGAACACTTTCGAGAACTCTGATAAAACTAGGAGCGTATACAATTTCTTGAGCTTCTCCTCCGGTTCACTTATCGCAGTGCTATCAAACGGTCCCAAGGAAATTTTTGCAAGGCCACAACAACAACCAAGGACTAGTTCGTTCAAGAAATAGAAATCTTGGAGGCGTAACTTCACAAGGATGAAAACGAGGCAAAGGCCTACACCTGGAACATGTTTTAACTTTCACTTACTGTTTAAGTCGTGACCTCGGAAAGAGAGGGATTAGTGTACGACATAGATTATATTCTTTTTCACGTGACTGGGACCTGACGTGATCCCCGAATAAGAGTAATGGAAATTACGATGAACCGCAGATTCGAGTCGTCGCAATCTATTCCTTACAGTTGATTCAGTCATGTCTATTATAAACATTTTACGTCTACGAGTGTTGAAACCAGGGAGACACACACAAGCTCTCTGCACAAGAGAGGCGATACGAACCTTGCGATCCGTCCCAGCGGTGACTATCTGGCACTCCTCCGGGTTGTAGCACACAGCCTTGAACATAGTGTTGGCAAACACAATCTCTCGCCGCACAAACTTTCTGCATGCAGAGAATAAGTCAGGTTTTATTCTATTGGTTTATAGTCTTCAGTAGTTCTTTGTAATTTCGAATAAAGAGGGGGCTAAAGCCTTCAGCACCCCACCCCCCTAGCCCCCTACTTGGGACTTCCCGTGTTGTGCTCCATCTTTATTGCATTGCTTATTTGAGAAATTGAAAAGATCGCAGGTGTACTTACACCAAGTCCCAAATGATGCACGTCCCATCAGTGCTGGCTGTTACACACTGTAAAGTGGCCCAAAAAGAGAAATCAGTTTATGCAACAAACAGTTCATATATACCTAGTGATCTGTCAGACTTACAATTTCTGCTAGGGGGTGGACGGGCATTGTGACATTAGCTCATCTCTGATAATAGCGCTGATGACATGGGTTTGGTTGTAAATGGCACTCACACCAGTTGGTATTTTGGAACTATATTCAGATTCAACAATGAATCTTCGCTAAAGCTAACTGGGAGCAGCGGAAAAATGAAGGTTAAATGTAGGTCATCACAGGACAATGAAGCAAGCGCCACTACTATCAAGCATGCTAAACGACTGACATTTGATTTTTAAAGGCAAGAGACAGGAGAAAAATTTTCGAGAAAACTTTCTTCACGTTGCATAAACTTCCATATATGTTTTCTAGGACCGTACACGTTTCATTAGACATTAGCGTCCGTGTAGATTATTTTAAATTTCTTCACCTCCCCCCGCCATTTAAAAACTCAAAGCCTGAAACCCAACGCTCTGCCTGCTCCAATAGAACTTCATCTAAAGACAACGAACCATAACTTGTTAAAAGTGATTTAATCGTAAGACAGAGTTCAATCAGCTGTTTGTAATCGACGTACCTCAGAGTCATCTTTTCTGATTTTAATACACGTTACAGCACCTGAAAAACAACACGGAGTCAGATTGTCTAGCCACGACAAACAATTGAAGACAAAATTCTCTTATTTTTCTGACTTGAGAGAAAACAGGGTTTCCCTGACCCGAAGCAAAATTACATTAGAACACTGCGGATGTTTGTTAGTACTTTTATAGCAGTTTGTTTAAACCCAGAGGGAGCTTATCATAACATGGTTTGCGAAAACGTTTAAATAACTACCCGCTTACTCCGTTTGACTGGATTCTTTGAAAAGAAATTCCTAGATTTGTACACTGAAAGTGAACCTTGTCGAGTCATATGTGGGGTCATATCTGATACCTTTGTGCTCTTTCATTGCTTCCTTAAGAGATTGCGTGTGGGGGTAGATGTCCCACACACGAACTTGTCCCTCCCCTCCCCCGCTGATAATTCGCTTTGAATCTGATGACGTAGCAATAGCAGTCACTCCCTTGCTATGTCCGTCATGAATGGTGTACAGTAGTTTGCCTGACTGAGGCGTAAAGGCTCGGATCTTGCCATCATCCCACCCTGCGAGTGAATAGACCATGTATATAAATGGTTATGATGTAGCAAACCTTAAGTTACTTAAATTACACTTTTTCTGTTTTAATAGCAATTTGAGTTTTAATAGATCGTAAATTACCTTACTTGCAGGAGCGGATTTGGGTCTGCACCCGTAGTTTTAAAAAAGGGGGCCGAAGAACGGTGTCTCTGCTCCATAGACGTTTTTCCAGTGTTTTTCTTATAAAATATTACTATAGAGACTAAAAAATTGGAAAGATTGCGCTGTCAGTCTCTCCCCTAGTGTATATAAATAAAAATATCAAACGCCCGGGGGTTGCCCGGGGGGATGGGCACTCTTGGATTTGACTCATACATAAATCCAATAATAGAACAGCATGCAGCTTGGCGCCAGGCACGAATCCAGAAAGATGCAGCTCAATACTAACCGCTAACGATGCTTTTGCCGTCCCGCATGAAATCAATTGCATTGCAAGTCATGTTGGGCACTGTAATCCTCAGCAGCTCCTTACTGGTGCACGTGTTCCACACGCGGATCTCATTCACAGAGCACGTGGCGAACACATCAGAGTAACCACTGAAACACAACACAGAGTCAATTGAGGAACCACCAACATTTCTTCCCCAATAATTCCTGGTTCAACGGTTAATCTTTTCCACATCTATTATTTTTAGGATAAAAGGAACAGTGGAAGGTACAGAATTAACAACTTTAGTGCATGGGTCAGTCATGTAACCCTGCATCCTAATGCATTCTTAGCTCGTACCAATGCGGTTACTTAAAACTTGCAAGTATATTTATTGACGAGTACATGGTATAAAACCAGAAAGACTTTAAAAAACTACGATATTTTTTCAATAGATTTAAAAAAACTACAATAAATACTGCAAAGAACGCCTGCTTTCCATGGATGCTGTGCATACTAAAAACTAAAGATTACTGAAAAACTCCTTGCATGCCCACTTATTGACTTAAAGTTTAGAGATTCTGCTTGTCGAAGACAATTCGGCGAACTCTTCCACAACACTGCCAAACTATTCTTCTACTAGTTTGTGAGGGGGGTGGAAAACCAAGCCTGCTAATGGAGTCCCTTAGACAGGCACTCTAGAGTTCCGCGGGGAAAAAAAGTTAAATTCCGCGGAATTTTTCTGCCCAATTCAGCAGCCAAACGCAGAAATTCCGCGGCAAAAAAAATAAAAGAGAGTACATGTATTGGTTGTTTCGGTATACAACCTTATGTTAGGATATTCGGGCACAAACTTGGCGATTCAGAGACTTGCATACACTTTGGAGTAGTTGAATTTACTGATTCAAAATACAAGTTATACTCACAATGGAAAGGCGATATCGTTGATTTTACCGTAGTGGCAAGTGTTCATAAGCTCATTAGTGAACTCTGCATAGTTAAAGCGGTAAATTTGAGACGTGGCGGTGCCAACGAAGAACTGTTGGAAAAAGAAAGAATTAAACGGCTTAAAAATAATCTTTCGGGGATACAAGTGTATATTAGACACACCATCAGTATCACCATCAGTGTCTATCGGCTATATACATGTATATACAATCGTTAGACTTTTATGTTATCTTGCACTAATATACTCTATTATCCTTGCTGAGCATTCACTGAACGGTACCCTAGCCTTGAGACGTTCTTTAACAACTATTGACAACATAGAAAGACTTTTTGCAGTCTGGAGTACCGGTACAATGTACATCTCCTGTTTTTAGTACTCCAATATAAACACTACAACCGAAAGAGACCATGCGAACAGCAAAGAAAAAACATCGACTACGCTGAAGTGCGAGACATGATTTAGAATGATATATGTATCTGAAGCGTCTTACTAAAGGGTCTAAACCATCAAAAAAGCACTTTAAGGTTCCTTTTATTATTGTAGTGGTTTAATCTTAAGAACCACATACTAATTGCTTTCTTTATAACAGGATACAATTTCAAAAGACAACGCTCAGTTTACTATCTTTTAGGAGTCAAATTTATTTCCTTTGATGAGGAACCATGACTAATTTTAATGGCAGTCACCGTTGGGAGAGCATTTTCAGCTTTATGCCCACCACCAGAATGTTATTGATCTTCAGTAACTACAATACCAGGTTTACAAGCAGTAAAGTATAACTTAAGTTGGACCTTTAATTTACAGTCACATAAATGTTTCTGCCACATGTACAGTTTTCAGCACTTGTCTAGATTATTAGATTATTCGAGGCTGGACATTTATTTACTTTTATCCCCTTCTGCACGGGAGCTTACAGTATTCCGAGGGTGGCAATTGTTTATGGTTGGGCGTTTTTCGAATAGAAACAGTAAGAAAAAAAAATGTCTCAATCACGAACCCACCTGGTGACCCTGGCCCCTCAGAGCTATGGAAGTAATTCCTCCTTCAAGCTTTGCTGTTCTGTGGGAAAGACACAAAATCATAACAATATAAACAATTGATTTTCTGTACACACCCTTAGATTGGTACCATGCTAATCAAAGAGCACTGAAGGTATGAGCTCCCTAGGAGGGTCTGTTCGCCAAAAAATTGTGAAAAATTAATCTTCTTAATCGCTGGAAATTTGTTTGTTTCTATCAATCCAAACAAAACTTGTCAGATTTTTCATCTTCTCAGCAAAATTAATGGTGGGGCTATACATGTAGCCAACCCAGCCCTATAGCTCCACAGTCCCTGTATCATGTTGGAATGAAGTCTGGTGGACTATAGTACTGCATGTGCATTGTAAGGCAACTAATTCTTGATATGTGTCAGTGACATCATTAAGACATCATAATGATCTCATACCAGTCCTGTACACTGCACATGTAAATGCCAAAACTCCTGATATTTACAAAATTGTGCTCATTAGATGCAGAAATGTTTATAAATGTTTCTGTCTTAAGAAACAAAAAGAATCACAAAATAAATGAAAAACAAATCAAATTTCAGTTTAGCATGAAAAGTTCACTAATTGTACAATGTTCCCCAGGCCGAATACAAAAGATCATAGGGTTTTTAAAAGGAGTGCAGACTGTATTCGTATAAAATGAATAAATTCAAAGTGACTTTTAAACTCACTGATTCTTAAGGACCCAAGACTTCCCCATCAATGTAAACAAAACATTTTATAAATTCTGCAACTTTCAATTCAACTGACACCCTTATTGCAAGCACTCAGTGTGCTGAAAAATCAGATTCATCTTCAATTTGCTTGAAAATGTCTAAGATGATTCTACAATGTACCTGAAAACTTACTTTAGTTTTTTGTAAGTGACTCCCCTGTCACCTTGAACTATCTTAACTTGAGCAACTGTCCCATCTCCAGCACCAACCAAGATATCTCCAGTCTTCATTAACTGTAGTGATAGGATTCCTTGGCTGAACTTCTCCTTCATGGGCCCATAGTTGCTAAACAGCTTCGTTCTGATATTCACCTGTCGATTTTAACATTTGAGCAATTGACAACATGCTGTTAGCTATTGAGCTAATAATGAAATAAGCACTTAAAAATAATTATTATTTCAATGCTGCAACTATAAATGTTTAAGTTTTTTGACCAGTTGAGTAAATTGTCAGTAAAATGATCAGGAAAACTCATACAATAATTTAAAAAAACATTTCAATTATTTTTCTAAATAGGCAAATGCAAAGAAGCTTGTACAAATCCTTAAAGAATATACATGAAACTTCAATCCCCTAAGCTCTTTTCTCTCCCAATTAAGAGATAAACCCTTGTTGGGTCTGGTCATGTGCCACTCACATTCTGGGTACTAATATACATAAATATAAAAAAATGAAAATAAATTATACATTTATGTGTAAGATGTAGTTCAGATTAATTTTTTTCCTTTTTAGGCCTAGTGTACATTGAGAGGAAAGATTGTTTTTCATCAAAACAAATGCAAATGCATCTTTATTTTACTTGTTACCACCCGGCCAGAATCTATGTGGCACATGACCAGGTCAACACCCAAACAAAGTGATCTCTTTCTTGGGAAATAAAGTACTGGGAATGAGTTTGAAAGAATATTTATGTTAAAAAAAATCTAAAATTTTACTATAGAACAGCAGGTCTGATGACCTTACCTTTAAAATATCTCCACTTGTTGTACCACAGTAGAAGAACTCATCATCTTCAGTCACCTTAAATAAACAAATAAATAAAGATTAAAACTACCATTGATTATTTATTTATCACAGTCACATTATTTGTCATTCATGACCAAATGAAACATACAATACACATTAAGAAAACGTTACTGTTCTTCATTAAAAAGGTGTAAAGTTTAAGTGTTTTTAATTATGACACCCATTTGTAACACAATGCATACAGTAAAACTCACCACAACAATCTTTACAAATCCATGGTGAATTTATACTTCAAATGTCTCAATAAACAGCAAAACTGAAAATTAAAACACTGCAAGTTCCCTTATGTGAGACGGTCTTATATTTATAACTGCATATAAAGTTACATGGTACTTTTTTGTGGTATAAATGTAATCTGTATAATTATTAGATTTTAAATCTAATCAAAGAAAATAAAGACTTTCTAATTACAGCTCAAGAGCCACTCAAGTCAAAGTACTGTAATGATTCTTAACTATTACTACCAGTACAATATATATTATGTCAGGTACTGTACCTGAATGCAATAGACAATTCTTTTCAGTTGACCCATGTTACAGTCTGTTGGTTTGATTTTTCGGTTTTGTAAATCAAGTTCCCATACTCTCAATGTTTTGCTGCAACAAAAAAAGAACATAATTAAGAATTAAGATGAGTAACAATCATTATTGAATTCCTTGCTCTAGAATGTCCACAGTAGACACTACACACACTCAATTTTTTTCTCGATATATACAGTACATGTATAGTACTGTAACTGCATATTGACAACATTCTAATCTCTTAATTAAAAATGGTCTCAAATACTTGAAAAACAAAAAAATTTATCAAGCAAAACATGAAATAAAATTGAAAATGTTTTTATTAAGGAAACATAAAGACATCGACTTTTATCTACAATCCAACGTGTAGTTTTCCATAACCATGGTAATATAACCTTTCAGTGTCCTTTTCTGCTCGAAATTCCAAGTTTAAAGGCAAAATTGCTTTGAAAACTTGGGATATACTCAAAACTACTTATTTTATTACTTTGTCAAATACCTAGTACTTCAAATGAAAACTCGGCTTTTTTGTTTGAAATAAGCAGACATATCAATTATTTTGAAACAAAGACCAAACACTGCTACCATGTGGCATTAAGGGTCACTGGTATGTTTGATTAGTTGTAGCCCTCAAACAAAGTTTGGAAACCCCCCCCCCCTTAATTCCCTTTTATTACCTCTTTTGGATTCCCTCGTGATAGCTGCAAAGTATTGTCATTGACAAAGTTTTAAAAAAATCTATCGAGCAGATTTTTTGCAGGGGAATGACCTTAAAAGGCTCTGTTAATTGGTTATTCCAGTTTTGAAAAGCTTAGCTAGCTGATCAAAAGCCAGAGATACGGCTACCTATGGACCTGGCATTGATCAATCACAGCATGCAAAATCAGACAGCTAGGCTTATAATATTTTCACCTACTTGCCACCAGTTATAAATATGTCATCGCTGTTGTTGGCAAATGCAATAGCATATGTTGTTCCTGAACTCTGGACTGCTGCAGGGCTTCCACAGACTGCCTCTTTCTTTTTCAAATCCCACAAAACAACCCTGAACAATAAAACAAAATGTGCTACCATTACTTTTCTAGTTTCAAGAGTCATTTGATCCGAATGACTTGATGCAAAAAATTTTAGCAAATTAAGGTTTACATGTAAATTACACTCTGAGCCCTAAACATGCCACATGAATTGATGTAGAGACTACTTATTGACTTGTTACAGATGGGGATATGACTTTAGCATTAGGGTGCTGTTTGTAAATGTTTTAGAAGAAAACATCCAATATATACATTATCTTCCAATAAATGTGCTTTGCAAAAACATGTACACATATTGCTCAAATTAATACATTCTAAACTACACATTTTATTTTTCTTTTTGAAAAGGATAGAACTTCTTTGGAATTTAACTCAACAAGAGTCACTTGGAAAAGATTTGCACATGACAGAATTAAGGCCATTTATAATGCATCAGTGATATATCCCCCTCCCATCTTTCTTTAGTTACTAAATTTATATGTAACACACCTTATTGTAGATGTACTAGACCACAAATCTGATTTCTACTTGATAGTGGAGGAAGGTGGGGGGGGGGGAGGTGAAAGTGGGTAAAAAAGATAGAGAGAGAGAGGGAAGAGATAGTCTTCTTCCTTCTCCCCTCACTCCTCTGTCCACTCTCTCTCCCTCTCTTGTCTCTTTTTCCTCATCCTCTGCCCTTCCCTTCCCTGGTGTCCTTGACTTTCAAGGATGTGTGATCAGCTGCTAGTGTACATGTACGTTATACTGCACTCACCACACCTACATTCTGTCATCCTTTCGTCTC
>JAOBRG010341259.1:0-14468 GCA_027574985.1 Umimayanthus nakama | reverse complement strand
CATAAAGGTGCCCCCCTCCCCCCCAATCTCAATCCCTTTTCATCATGACATCAGACAAAGATTTCTCGTCTCGCCTTAAGTGCTGCATGTACAACTCAAGTGTTAAAACTACTACGAAAACTTCTAATCAATTTATGAAGTGCTGTGCACTGAAATATTCAAAACTTTCATCGAGACATTAACATTAACTATTTTCACTGAAGTTACCAAAAATTTTGTGGTTTTTGACCTTAGTAATTACTGGTCGCTTTCCATTAATCCGGTATTATTAGAATACCTGCCCGGATATTCCGAGCACCCGAACTTTCAACACAGTGTTCAACAAAGTGTTCCGGCTTGACCTACAAAATTCCTAATTGGTCAATACAGTCTACAGTACGTGATCATAGTTAACTTACATAAATCTTACACCTAGTTTAAATCAGTGTGTAACATAATTTACTGGTGTGGTACGTTATCTCTACCAGGTCTGTCCGGTTCGACTAGACGTGGGAGCTTAAGCAACTGCCACAACAACAACAACAACAACAACAACAACTGCAACAAAACAACAACAACAACAACGTGAACAACTTTATTTGTCTCCGAAAAAAATTACAAAATGTGTGCAATAACAAAAAGAAGGAAATAATTGTTAAAAAATATTGAGATCGGGTAAAGCCTAGAAAAACCATAAGGGGCCTTTCGAGCTAGACTACCAATTATTTCAGAATTCAGACCTTATTGAAAACAATGAAATTGGATGGGATCACATCACTCCGTACATGCAGTCCCCCCCCCGCCGAAAAACAAAAACAAACAAACATAACACACACATTTTTATTATCTTAATAAGCGAACAACTGCATTATTTTATTGTTCTTCGAGCGAGCACTAGAGTCATTCAAAGGTCTGTGGCCGCTTTTTGATCCAGGCGTTAATGTTGGGCAGATTCATGACACGATTGTAGAGCTCCAACAAGACACCCTTCAGTAGCTCCGGGGCCTCTTCTTTTCCTCTGACAAAAAAGGAGTTGAACATCACGAAGAACATGATATCAGCAGCAGAAACCTGAAGGATTAGATACAGAAACGAAGAAGTAATCTTAAATAGTCTGGAATAATATAACACTTATAATCAATCTATTTATAAGTTGTTTTTTAACGGAGAAGTTTCTTCCTAAAATTTTACTAACCTTTTCTGTAAGAAAAAACTTTGTCCTTATTTGCTACTTTTCAACCCTATTCCACCTGGGGGGGGGGGGGGCGGAAAGTGCCCGCGCCGATTTCAACTTTCAAGAACTTCCATAATATGAAACAAATACCAACCAAATTTGGTCACTTTTACTAAAATTTACTGGAGAACAAGAATCGGGAAAAATTTTGCCCTAAAGGTATCATATGTTGCCATGGCAACACCGTTTTTGACGCCATGTTTACTCAAATTTTGACTTTTTTAGTTTATTTCTCTATTAGTTTACAAAATCTTTGAAACAAGCGCTAAATATTAGTCTCAAAGGCAATTAGTCGATATTCCCAATAAAATAAATTATGTTACACGTGACCTGTGACGTCATAGGTATTGCGCAATACCATTTTTTAAAATCTAAGATGGCGGCCCGCGTACTTTGAACTTTGTCAAAAATGAAAGCTTTATTTGGCCAATTTGCATTTGAAAATGTAGAAAACAAAACTAAAACAGTTTTATTTACACTTTTAGCGTTAAACTCTAGGAATTTAAGTAAAAATTGAAAACTATAGTTTAAGAGCTAATGCAAGGTTTGAACATCAAACGTTTGCTGAAAAAATCTCTGTCTGTAAAGCTAAATTTATTTAAAATACTGTTATTTATATTAAAAAGGAAGTTTTAATTATATTTTATACCCTTTAATTGTCGTTTTTTTACGTCCAAAACGTCTCGAAACTTTTCTATTTTGATTAGAAAAATTTTGGTGAAAATCGAAAATTCTGACAGTTATGATGTCATTATGACGTATTGATGACGTCATAGGCCAACTAAACTACACCAACTTAATTAGTTTGTGATTCTCTACTACTTCACCAAATTTCGTTTCATTATCATTTGTAGTTTTAGAGTTATGGGCCGCGAGCACTTTCTGCCTCCCCCCAGATTTATCGACCCTAAAAAAGCCCAGGCGGAATAGGGTTAAAACTTCTCAAAGTTCGCCCCAAATCTTCAAACTGCTTCCTTTTTCTTCAAAATTTAACTTAAAATGTCTTCATTGTTGGAGTTTAATTTAAGTACTTCTCGAAGTTACTTTTTCTCCAACAAAGAAACCTATAAAAACCTTCTTTACTGGAATTCAAAAGCTTCTCAAAGTACGTCCCAATTGTTCAGCCCGCTTAACTGTTCTCCAAAAAATACACATAGGCTTTGAGATTTCAAAATTTTCTCAAAGTTTGCATCGGTTTTTCACTTTGCTGACCTCCTTTTTAACAAAGAAATCGAAAAACCCTTTGTTGTTGGCTTTCAAAACTTTTTAAAGTGCGCCCGGTTACTTGATCCGTTTACCTTTTCTCCATCCAAAAACAAAACAAAATGCCTTCAATGTTGGAATTCAAATACTTCTAAAAATGCGTCCCAGTTATTCAGTTTGCTTTCCTTTTTTTTAACAAGGAAAACATTTACATGATATCTTTTGTTTCGCAAACAACACAAATCTTGTTTGCTTACTATTTCTCCAATAAAGAAACCTTTTACATAAAATGTTGTTTTCAAAAACTACCCATTTTGTTTGCTCACCTTCTCTCCAACAAAGAAACCTTTTCCCTCGTTGTTAGATTTCAGGATCTTCTCAAAGTACCCAAGTTGTAGTGGAAGGTAGGTGGAAAAGAATTCCTTTTTGAGCTCTTCCTAGTTGATAAGAGAGAAAAAATAAGTAACTCAAACTGCAAAATCAATTGCACGGTGCTGGTAACTGGCGGAATCCTAAGTGGCAGAGTGTTATAAAAGTGATCCACTACGGTTATAATGAATACAAACTTTTGTTCAAAATCTGGGTTTTTAACCAATATGTTTCAGGGCATGAATACTACACTGAATCTAACGATAACGGGGCACTAAGAACAAGAAATTGGACTCAACATGCAGGCAATGGCTTTCCAGAAACCTTAGTGCTCATGTTTTGCTGAGGTGCCCATGCACTTGGAAAATAGTGTTCAGCAGTTTGACTATTAACCTTATTCAAACTTGGGGGGGGGGAGAATGCCGCGCAGATTTCAACTTTTGAGAACTTCCTTAATTTTAAAGTAAAACCAACCAAATTTGGTCACTTTTACTAAAGTTTTAGAGTTATGGGCCGCGGGCACTTTCCACCCCTCCGGCCCACCACCACCAATTTTAACCACCCTTAAACCCAGGCGAATTAGGGTTAAAACAACGGCCAGACTCAATTAAAATGCTTCAAGCCCCAGGCCATTTGACTGGTTTCTTATTCCAGTTATTAGTATAAAATTGCTGTCTCAAAGTTTTACAGCACGGGCATTTTAAGACACTTTTATAACTTGTTATTGACCTTCTTTGCCTCATCCTTTTCAAAGTGGAACGAAGCCGCCTTTTCTACAAACTCTCCGACACCATCCATGATCATGCTGGCACGAGCTTTATCCAGGTTACTTGAGGGGGCAAGGCCTGATAATTTAAACAGAAACAAAACATGAGTGACATTCATATACTATAATTACAGTGAAACCCCGCTATAACGAACCCCGCTACAACGAAGACCCCATTATAAAGAACAACATTTGAAAGCCCGGCAGATTTACAGTAAAATAGATTGAAACGAACCCCGCTATAACGAACACCGCTATAACGAAGACCCCATTATAAAGAACAACATTTGAGAGCCCGGCAGATTTACAGAAGAATAGATTGAAACGAACCCCGCTATAACGAAATATTTTGACCGTCCCAACACACAATTTACCTCACTATAGCGAATATTTTGTCCTGTCGCTCGCTCGCAGTTAGTAACAATGACAGATTTGAGTGTAGAGTAGAATTCACAGCTTGCTTTATACCGGTTTTGTCAACACGCGACAGAAGATAAACGCTGTACAGATCAACAGTCAACAAATCCTTTAAACCTTAAGGTGAAGAGACAGCAACCGATTTTTACGTGTAGTATTGAGTTTTTGGTAATTTTAAGTTACCCCGCTATAACGAATATTTTTGTTGTTAACCGGATAATTCGTTATAACGGGGTCTTCGCTATAACGAAGACCCCGGTATAACGAACATTTTTTCCGGTACCGTAACACTTCGTTATAGCGGGGTTCCACTGTACACTGTCATTTGTATTATTTGGAAGTTGACAGAATATTTGACCCAGTAAGCTACAGGAACGTTCACTGTACTCGATCATTTTGCTGGAGTTGTACTAAGCATATTCATTGTGGAAAGTTTCAGTCAGCAGAGAATAGTTTTTTTATTTTGCTTATCTGAACGCATTGCGCCTTGTGATAACTGATAGTTGCGAAAGATCTTTGTGACCTCGAAGAACAGAATGCAGAAAACTAGTCAGCCTGTAGCCATTAATAAGAGTCAGTTCGTTATTCTGTCGCAAACAGGGTGTTTCTTTATAGTACTTGAGCTTATAAACAGGGTGTGAGTTTAACTAATTGCTCAACATATACTGAAGACACGCCAACCCACACTCCGTCTCCTACCAAACTTAGCTGTTACGTTTGATACTTGCCTACTTCTTCAGCAACATATCGCACGATGGACCCTGTCTGCGCAATCACATGAGTGCCATCAACCTCAAGAATCGGCAGCTGGCCAAAGGGAGGCTTACCACCTGTAAGCAATAAACAGATACAGTAGTTTAAAAACAATCTCAAGGAGTATGAGATAACTGGGAAAACTGAATGCCCAAGAGCGCACAAGGTGGCGTGGTATTTACAGTGAAGGAGTGTGTATAGATTCAAGGAGAGAAAAAGGGGAAAATTTCGTTTGCATCGTAGGATAGATAAATCTGCACTCAGTACAGAAAACAATTACTTATAATATTTTGGTGTTATACTAAAGTATTTGTATCAGGCTTTCAAGGAGAGATTGCAATTAATATCGATTTTTCAAATGCTATCGCGGACGTATATATGATTTGCTTTGAAAGCCTTGATTTGACCTGCATTTTAGTCGACCCAATCTAAAAGTAAAGCACCTGACAAAATCTACTTTACGTCTCAAGTGTTTCATGAAATAGTCATTGTTTCAATTAAAGGAAAAGTTTGAAAATCAAAATTAAGATTTTTGTTTTGCTGCCATCCTTCCGTCTCAGAATTGTTTTAACGGTAAAATGTTTCGGTTTAATTTTCTTAAATACATAAGTATCTGGTTGTTTAATTAGCATCATGCGATCAGTACATCCGAAAAGCTAAATAAAAAGAAGCAGCATCACAGAACAGTTGTCCGCGAACGTCACGAGCTTGCTTATCATCTTTCCCAGCTAATTTTAACAGATCTTTAATACATTTAGATCTCATTCTGTGTACAAGAATTAAACAAACCTTCTTAAATTTTTCTGATCGAAATTTCAGCCTGGTGGTTGTTCTTAGCTTGTTCTTAGTTTTTGGGCAAATCTCAACCTGGGTGTTCTTATAAAGTTTGTTCTTATAAAGAAAAAGGCGTGTAGTGTCTAAATAATCGTTGTTTTGACCATATATAAATGTTCTTACGAATGGTGCCTTCATGTTGTATGCTCTCTATTAGGCTATACCTGCTCAGTCCCCGCTGTGGTTGGAACAAACTGCACACATTTTTGTTTGTCTTCGCGCAATTCTAGGGGTGCGTTTTTTAAAAGTTCTGGGTATGTGCTAGTCTACACATCGCCTGGCACAGAACTCAAGCAAACTCAGTGCTCTTTTTGTTCATAAGCTCCAGTTTCTGAATGTTTCGGAGTTCGTAAAATTGCCACATATCAGAGCAGTATTGAAAAAGCAAGATATATACAGTCAAAACACTGGTTGATTGGAGGATAAGGTTTCTCAGTGAATCGTTTTATGAGTTGTAGCAGTTAGCCGCAGTTATACCTGTTTGTTGACCAGCTTTATTACAAAACCGTGAACAAATGTTTACAAAAATCTTAATCTGGTTTAGATTCATTGTTTATGTCAAGGAGATCTATTCTGTCTCTGCTCACCGCTTCCTTTACGTTTTGCCGCTCATCTCAAATGAAAAGTCCATATTGGTTTCTCCAAAGCCGATAAACAACTTGACCTTTTCTGGACTGGCCAATATTCCGTTGAGCTTTTAAGAACCAATTACAAATCACTGCTATACTGATACAGTGCAACATGATCAATATCAGAATCATATAGTTGCTGGTCATAATGCGTAAGCATTAACTTTTACCCTCTTTATAAAGTAGAAGAGATATAAGATTTTGGAAAGTAAGGTCCAAGAACATGTGCACACAGAGAGGCACAATGAGCCATCATTTCGCCCACTTTCATTCTCCGCTATTTGCATAGGAGATAGTCCATTGAACAAGCTCTCAACAGTAGAAGTTTGCCAAATGCTTTAGCCAATGCAAAAAATGTTTACGTAAGTTTTGAAGCGTTCGCTGCGCAGTAAAAGCCGAGATAGAGCCAGCTGCCATTGCAACGATAAGCCCTAAACAGGAGTTTAAGAGCTTTCCGCCTGATAAATATATACTAAATCGCATTCAATCATATTCATTCAGGACAAATTGTGGATACCAAACAGCTTTATGCTTTCAACTACATCAACTGAGCCGGAGTGCAAGAGCCGTAATACTTAATAGACTATTATGCGAATAGCACCTATTTATAGTGTCTTTATAGATTCAGACAATCCACTCTAAAAGTAAATAAAAAAAAGAATCATTGTGTCTTTGGAATGAGATTTGTTCTCTTATTTTTGTTCATGGAATGGTTTTCAATCAAAACACATCAACTTTTTCAAGAATATATCGAGATAAGCCATATCATTTCTTAACTACACGTATGATTACGCTGCTTGATGACTCACGCCTCGCGACCTTGCTTAAACATAGTAAGTTCAAGGTGTGTCCAGGTTGTTTGTATTAGTGTCTGTTTGATGACCTTGCTCGACGACAGCGTGGAAAGTAAATGCAATTAAGAAAGATATGTATAATTACACTAGTAAACCACGCGAATACCGGACCGCAATAATTCGTATCTCTTTTCATTGTAATATCTTTCCACAGATAACAAAATTTTTACAGCTCGAAAGAAAAGCTAGAGCAAAAGTGACGCGCCGACTGCAGCAAATATGAAAGTTCTGCAGATTGCACTTACTTGCTTTCATTTCGCTCCACTGTTCGCTAGTCAGTCTTACATCCTCGTATTCCACCCCAGCCTGGGCAAACAGCACCCGAATTGGCTCTGCTCGGCCTCGTAGGTTGAAGTAGGTCAGCTTGTATGAAGGCATGGCTTGATAAATGTCGGCTAAGAACTCAAATAAATGTATACAGTCTGAACCTAGTTTTGATAACGCCGAATACTTGTGGAGTCATCAAGATCAGGTAGGCCGTGACGCTGCAATTTATTTTTTCAAGTACTACCTTGACAGGTTCACGAAGCATGACTACTCAGTAATCTATTTTCTACATCTACGTCAGATAAAGATTTGTAATTAGTCTTAATTTTAAATACAATGTTTAACAAATTAAATATTATCTACATTAATATAGTTGCTGCCGGTGCGTAGCGAAGGCAGTAAAACTATTTTTGTTTTGTGTATGCGCGTTTCAATTCTTTGAGAGTTGTCGACTTTTTCCGGTTGTCTGTACCAGTGTCCGTCAGTCCGTCCCATTGTTTGTAATTCGCTCAATCGTTGCCATGGCTACTTGACGTCACACGGGCCCTCACGTGCATCGCATGTGATTGGTTGCCCTTTCATTTCCAGTAAATGACCACCTTCAATAATATTTATTGCATCACCTGTTCTCTCTGCATCAAACTCTACATTGGAGAATCTGGCCGTAAATTAGGTGACCGATTTCGCGAACATTTACTCAATGTCAAAAACAAAAGATATGGACCTGTCTAAACCCGTGGCAAGACATTTCAATCCCCCAGACCATTCACACAAACATATGGCAATTTGCGGAATTAACTTACATTCTGGAAACAATGACACCCGAAAAAGAAAAGAACAGAGACTAATTTTCAAACTCGGGACCTTGGCTTCCAATGGAATCAATGAACGATTTTCATTCGTTTAATTTCGAACATGTTTTAACCAATTGTATTTACAATTGATAATAAGTTGATTTCTTGAACTCTCTTGAACTCTTAACCATTAAGGTACTATTAATTTCAACCAATGGCAAAACTTGACTTTTCGATCCGCATAAATTTATTACAAACTATTTAAACACTGATTTCCTCACAATCCCTCAGTCTGCTCAGACAAAGGGCTTACGCTCGAAACGTCAGCTAAACACTATATCCCACACGCGAAAAGCATACCATATCAACTATCGTTGATCAAACCCATTTATTTATCTTTTCTTCACCCGCGAGGCCACGTGAGATCGTTGACTATTCCTGACTCATCTGGGTAGCTTTGTCTTTTGACGTTTAGCGAGGGTTTTCTTTGTTAGTTTTATTTGGCGAGTAATTTTCTTTCTTCAGCAAAATAAGGTTTCGCATTTCCGCTTTAATTTCAAATCTCGGGGAAGACAATGTACTTTTATTAGCATTGCATTGATTTTGTCATCACACGGAAATGCCTTTTCAGTTATGAAACTCAAAGACAATAGACCAAATCGTTGTCAAAGGCGACTCGATGTATCGCCATGCACAAACCATCCAGCTAGCACGATGGAGGCCAATGAGCCAAACTCACCCAGCGTGGTGAAGCTATGCATTCAGTCAAGTGCATAAAATAAGCGACAACACTATGCAAGCAACAACTCGCAAAAGAAACCAACCCAGCGTGGTGCAAAATTTTGACAAACATTCTGACAAGATGGCAACCGGAGTCAAATTCAGCAAGCTCCAGAGCGGTGAATCAACTATCAGCGAATGAGCCAATATGCAGTGCAAACTCAAATTCTTTCAATGTTATCTTGGACAATGAACCAAGCAAGTCAAGTCAAAGCTACAGTGTAATATTTTAAAACATTTTTTGTCATTGAGACATGTAGAGAGTCGTATATTCTTGACTGTCAGTGCTGTGTGAACTTAAATTTAACAGAACAGTTATCTCCTTATAGTTCAGAAAATTCAGCACACGCCCAGAGTTGTGACTTCAAACCGTTAGCTCCATAAAGCTATCTTCTTGAGATGAAATGTATACTTGTGTTTATTTTAAATAGTACCATTGATACTGCTTGAAAAACAGAAAAATTATACGGCAACATTTTGTTGTGACCGGCAGCACTACACATACCATTGTAAACTTCTAGTTTATACAATTATTCTTCTATTCGTAATAGCATGTATACTCGTTGTAATCTCCGTACTTTAAGACACTATGTTTTAAAAAACTGTAACCTTAATCTAAAGGGAAACAAAGTTTATTGTTCTTTTATGTCAAGAAGAAGATCAGAATAATGAACTTTGTTAAAAACAAGAAAAATAAACTTTGCCAAAAACGTGACATATCATTTATTAGGTTCTTTCAGGAGCTATTCTTTCGTAGATTGAAGAAGGGTAGGACGTAATAATGTCCTGGCCAATCAGATTTACCTATTTGAAACACGTGATATTTCAAATTAATCGTCCATGTGCACGGGTGAAACGTCATTGCCTTGTTGCTTTTGTGAAATATATTAAACGGTTGCGGTTTGGATACAGGAGGCCAATACTAAAAATAGGCACGCGTGACGTGCATGTGGCTACTGTTATTATTATTATTACCTTCGTTATTTTGAGTCGCTGATCAAAATCAAATCTAAATATCAGTTGTAGTAGATTAAAATATATGTTCAATTTCAGTTGACGTGATCTTGTTGAAGCGAAAATGTCATTGTTCTTTTCGCAGGGTTCTTTCGCTTTTGACGTAATTTTCGTTTGAAATGAGACTGGCATCGCATACTCCCATACATGTAATCTTTCAAAATAAACAATTAAAAGCAAGTTTGCAAAACGACTCAGATATTATAAATTGTTGAAACTATCGTAATTTCTAAAATTAACTCCAATTGCAGTGTGCGTGGCAGAGTCAGTCTTCCAAATTGAGAATAATTAATAATTTATAATAATTAATAATTTATAATAATTTATAAAACCGTCGGTCCTTCGGTCCTTCGAATACCATTACCCCCCCCCACCACCCTAAGCATCCTTTCTCTCTTATATATTCCTTTTCTTTGTATTGATTTTGATTATGGGATGTTAGTTGTGAAAGTAACTTATCTTTGTTTTTGAAAGAAACATTGTCGTTTTTTTAATAGGCTGTAACTTTACTTTTTAACGAAGATTTTGAATTTGATTTACAAATTTAGGATTCTTCATGTTTGTTTGGTAAACAGTGTTTTGGATTTCAACGTATCTGAGTTTGCGCTGTCGGTTGAACTTGTTTTACTTTATGTCGCTTCTCTCCTTTAGCGTATTACCGACGTTTTATTGATTTTGTTCTTTAAGCAAATAAGAAAACAAAGCAGATAAACAGACGCTTATTCTGTTAGTTTATTTATTTTGTGTGCAGCAAAATATTTGCAAACAAACATTTGCGCATGTGCGACTGCGTTGCACATTTGCATGATAGCGCAAAATCTGCTGCAACTACAAAACATTTTTACAGCTGTTATTTTCATTCAAATTTGGATTTCCAAATGAGGTGTTGGAACAGCTTGCAGTAATTATGTTGGAGAAGTAAATGGGTAGAGCTTTTTTGTAGTAGTAATTGTTGTTCACCAGTCCACAATAACAAAACTTCTGGAGATGGACAAAACTTAAAACGTTCAGCAAACAAGTCTGATGCAGCTCTTTAGAAGCTTACGATTTTTTTAATACGCGTGAAATAATATAGTAATAAACTATTGATAATTTGACGTCGGCTGTCAGTTCTTTCATATAATTATAACATAGCTACAAGGCGAGCCGGGCGGTATGCGCTACCTCGTGTAAAACATATGTTTTTATGTATTTCGTATTTACAGAAGTTTATAAAACATTGCTTCTTACACCTCACTTGAGTGTTCACATTTAGAACGCTTTATAAAAATATCGTGGACGATTTTGAAATAAGAAAACACTTTGCTTTCCAGGTAAAATACATACGATTCTGCAATTTTTGCGCGAAGTGTGTCGACCTAAGTTAAATTCAAAATCTGACATGACCAACACAATACAATCAGTTACTTCAGATTGACAACCAAGCTACAAGGCAACTTGAAAATGGGAAGATTTTTATAAACCAGAATCGAAACAGAGAAGTAACCGAAAACGCGTCACATATGGCTGACTTTCATTAGTTTAACAACGTATTGAAGCACAAATCATAACCTCTAAAATTAAACAATTACTTTCAAAGAGAACATAAAATAAAGAATGAGATGCATCTAACAATATTAAAAAAGAACCTAAAACAAATAATGTACATACACAGTTCTCTTTACAAAATCTAATGCTCTCCTGAAACTTTTAAGTCTTTAAAAAGACTGAAAAGATCAGATGCGATAGCATCCCAACTATCGCAGTGCAGGATCATATCTCAGTCTTGCCGCCAAGGCCGAAAGCCACTTAACACACTAGCAAGAAGAACAAGTAACAAAGGGTGCAGCGGGAATAAATTCTAAATTATCGTAGTCTTGATCCAAATTGTAGATATTTTCAAGAACGACCAACTTTTGCCTCGACACTTAAAGTAAACACTAGTCGGATAAGTTAACTGTATATGTAGGACGGATTTGGTTCGCATCAGTAGCGGATGCTTCCTGAGAAAGTTTCTACATCGAACATAAAATGCTAATAAAATATGGTTTACGCCTCATTAGGGGGGAACGATTATCAGTGATGAACCCCTGTTGGTTAGCTAGTTCACGGTCGCGCCGTATTCAAATGTAGTGAAAAATCCTTCGGAAATTTTGCACACAACGCGACTTCTCTTTGCCACTTGTCTCTCTCTTAAAAGGCTAGATCAAAGTCATGTGTATCAACAAGACCAAGCATGCCAGAACAGAAAGTGAAAGAAAACGAAAGCGAGCACACACGTGCAAAAAGTTGAGAAAATGTCTTCATGCAAGGAAAACAGAAAATTTCCATTCTTTTTAACGAAAATCGAGCAGAACGCTTATATGCCTTACTAAACAATGTAAGTTCACTTTAACTGCTCTGAATGGACTCTTTCCAAGATTCTAAACTCCCAGTGTTAATACAAAAAAAAACAAAATTAACTAAATAAGATTGGCAGTAAAAAGGTTAAAAAATACTCGACCTCAAAAATCGGCACTACTGGCCCAAATTTGTTAAAACTTGTATAAAAACGGTAAAACAAACGTTTTTCGATCAAACTAACGTCTTTAGGTTTTGGTTCGGAGATGCCATTGGGGTGACAATTCATGAAAACTAGACTTTCTTTGGGGCACCGACTCGCATGGAACGCGGAGAATTGTCTTTAAGGATAGTTGGTGCGACCATTTAGATCGACTTCTAGACTGTGCCTTGTTTTCCCAAATATGCTTCCGTAAGCGGTCCCGCTCTCTGCACCGGACATAGGTACAGCGCCATCGATCTCTTGGCCATAAGAACAAATATTCATTGATGATATTGACAAAGACAAACAACATTAGTAAGAACTGTTTTATTTTTTATTTTGCAAATAGCAGTTATACAGAATGATCTGTTGTTCAGAATCGAAACAAATCCTGAAACTGACCGCGGCAATGTTTACACTAAACCTATAAATTTATTAAACAGATTTTCAGCACTTTATCTTAAACTTCACGTCAATGTCTGATTTTTTTTCTAAAAGTTTAAAATAAAACCAAGACAAAAAATATTTTTAAAACACTTATAATATCTCCTGCAGCCAAAAATTTTTGTTTTGTAAAAGCGCTTTTATAAGGCAAGCTCCAACCAAAATGAGCGTTAGTTTAATATTTTACAAACTTTTTTTCAGAAGAGAGTAGTTCTCGAGACAGGTTTTGGATCTGTTACGGCACAAACGTACAACTTTTAAGACTACAAAGAGAACCCCAAAATTATGTCGTTTTGTTTGACACAATTTTGTTCACAGGGGGTGGAAAAGCTTTCCGACACCTGTTGCAGATCCTACAGTGATTCGCAGTATCGTGTATACCGTTCTGTTTCCAGAGATCCCAAAACATTTGAAAAGGTGAAGTTGCCCAGTCTATTTACTGCAACGAACGCATGCGCATGTGACATTAACAATCCAATCTTCAACGCCTGATTTCTCGAGAACTACTCGGGGGATAATAAAGTTCGTACAAGACCCATAAGTTCGACAAGTGCAATAAGATAAAAAAAATTCCGGTGACAGTAAGGTCTGTCTTTCCGAGACTTGTACGAGGCGCAAAGGATGCCGGTTATCTGAACTCTATCCCAACGGCCTGGTTTCCTTTAAGAGCCAGTTCAGCGCCTCGGTGCGGCCTTGCTCACGAAGGGCCGCTCCAACCTTCTCTGCACACAACTCGTGGTACGAGTTCAACCAATCAATCTGCAGAAAGACAGAAGTTTAAAGAAATATCCCGTCACTAAAACACCCAAATTTCGGTTAGTACTGCACAGTATTAATACAACACAATGTCGTTGTGCCTATGATTTGTCAGTTAAATAATAATAACACTCATGTGGCGCCTATCGATGGTAAAAATGGCCGAATTCTTCTGACCCTGAAGATTACACAGGCTTCAGTCTGGTACTTGTTATTTTAAAAGGAACAGAAAGACAGATCAAGTCCGTTTCTGCTGCACCGATAGTGTAGAGGAAGTGGTGGGTCGTAGTTTTCCTGTCATGTCCCGGCTCATACGGCCCTGTCTTACAAACTTACGCAGTGCAGTTTTAATAGGGAGTGGTCCTTAATGCTTACTGGATATTGTTTGGATGTAATGACGTAGATTCATGTTCACACTCTTCCACTCCTCACGCCATCTGGTCATCACCCAGGAAGAGGTGAGGAGGAAAACTGGTGGTAGATTGCTCGGCATTGCAAGACAAGTTGCTGAAAAAACTGCTTGGTGTAACAGGGCCTTTAGCAATACTAATTTGTGTTAAATTTCAATCATTACAGTATGATCAACCACAAGCGAAAGAAAATATTTCACAATTTTCTAAATGATATATTTGTTGTTCAACAAACCTCCGCACCCCCACCCCCTAAACTTAAGCTTTACCTCTACCTTGACCTTAAAGCCGACCTTAGGAGGGGTGGGCGGGTACTTGCCAAAAAAACCTCCTCCATTTTATTTTTTTACTTACTTTTTATTTACTACAATATTTATACAGGGGCATCTACATGATTTTAGCTGAAAGTTAGTTTAAAAGATCCCTGTATTAACAAAAGCGAAA
>JAOBRG010341248.1:0-14468 GCA_027574985.1 Umimayanthus nakama | reverse complement strand
CCAACAGGTCATCTTACACACTCACCAACAGGTCATCTTACACACTCACCAACAGGTCATCTTACACACTCACCAACAGGTCATCTTACACACTCACCAACAGGTCATCTTACACACTCACTAACAGATCATTTTACACACTCACTAACAGGTCATCTTACACACTCACCAACAGGTCATCTTACACACTCACTAACAGGTCATCTTACACACTTACCAACAGGTCATCTTACATTCTCACCAATCGGTCATCCTACACATTCAACAACAGACCTTCTTACAGGTCATGTAGCACTCACTAATAGCCCACGCTTCTCTCACCAATGCATGTTGGCCATGAAACACTAACCAACTTTCTTGTCAGTGCTTGTTACCAAAAGATCAAGTCTACTCTTATCCTGCTGTTGTCTGGTGGGGTTGATTACAAACTCTCCATCGATATCCCCAATCCTGACTGATCCTGATATATGTAAATTAAGACAACAAAAAACATAAAACATGAATGAAACTTCTTTGTACTACTACATATAAGAATTTTGCTTTCAATGTCATGGAACACAGTCAATACTCTTCCAATGTTTTTTTTGCCAAAGGGAATGCTACCTAGACTGAAACAAACTGAACAATAGGCCAAATTACATGGGGTATATGCTACATGTACCAAAATTCAAGAATGCACCAGCTACTTACATTTTTTCAAATGTCATGAAAAAACAAACGAGTTTTCTCTAGTTGTATGAAAGGTGAAACTAGTAAAGGTAAAGAGAAAATAAATTTTATTTCCGAACTGCAAATTATAGTTTGTCCCTTTGGGTGCAACTGGTTTATGTATGGTCATAATTTATTTGAGTTGACTATTTACCTTAGATAAGCACTATTTCATTTTGTTTCAATAGTTTGCAGTCAATTTCTGTAACAAGTTTTGTCTGCTTCATTTCATTCTTCAATGAAGAGCATTTTTGGCCAAAAGTGTCTCGTACCTTCATTGTTTCCAGCAATGTGGGTCTTAGGGTAAATAATATGGGGTTTTGAGTGACAGATCAAAGGAAGAAAGTGTTGGTTTATTTGTTGTGCTGAAAAGGAATCATTCATTATGAAGGTTGAGATAGCATTAACTTTCCCCTGCATAAACTGTACATGTACAACAAGTATTAGACTTTTCTTTATTACAAGTGAAATCTTATTTTATGGAGTTTGGATTATTGCTTTTGCATTGCATCAAAAAGACAACATCAAAATGGTTACAACATATCCTTTAAGGAGGTAAAAGCCATTACTTCAAGCCAATGACTAGAAGTTGTTCATAAAACTCTCAAGCACCTCAAAGATTTTCAAGAGGCATTTGACATGCATTATGAAGATCAAACCAGCCACTAAAAAGTCATTGCCATGACAAAAGACCAAGTAATTTTGGGTCAAGCCACCAAGAGGAGAACAGCAGTTATACAATACACGTATATACATGTACTTAGCACCTGAGACAAACAAACTCACACTGACTAGCATCATCAAGCTATGCAGGCTATTTTAAGACGAACTTTTTCATTTCTTGGTTAATGACAGGATCATGGCAAAACCACAACTTATTATTTTTAACTTATTACTTATTTATTTAAAGCAAACAAATAAATATACAGGTATAACAACACAAATCAATTGATTGACTAATTAACTGACTAACACACTAGTTCTTACCTATTGGACCAAGCCAAGGGATATTGGACATTGCAAGGGCAGCTGAAGCTGAGAAAGACAAAATGGAATTTGCTTTATTTTTTCATTTTAAAGAAAAAGTTAAGTAAATGTATCTTCAATGCAGTTGTAATCAATTGAACATACTTTTTTCAGACCAACTACACATAAAGTGTTTATCTTAGAAATGAATATTGAGTTGTAGCATGTGTACAATGCAGGTAGTAATCACTCAAAGCAAAGAAGAAGGACTCACCCCCATTAATACTGATTACATCTGGATTATTATGTCCATCAGATGCCAGAAGATTACAGACAATCTGAGTAGCCAATTAATCAATATTTCATTCATTGGTTACAAGTATGTTTGAGTTTACAACATTGATACAGCATGGAAAAATGCTGTTTATACAGTGAACAATTTAGTTTACTCATAATATAGAAGTATTTTAAAGTATTCGAGATAAACCACATGTCAAGTGTAACAAATACTGTAACAATAAAGTACATGTAGTCAGGGTTACCACTATTAACTGGATGTGAAATTCAAGGACTTTTTTCAGGACCTTTTCAAGCAAAATCAAGGACCTTCCTTACCAAAAAAGCTTTGTTATTCTTTATATTAATTTATCAATGAGCTTTACAAGACTTGCTTCTGGGGAAAAATCAAGTTCCTGTTTTGGTTTTCATACCTTGTTACATCAAAAGTTTTATGTCTGGTTGTGACAAACTACTCATTTTGATTATTAGCTGCAGTTAAAGGTGCAAAATTTTGCTCATTCCAGGATTTTTCAGGACCGCGACCAAAATTCAAGGACTTTCCAGGGCCTGGAATTTTCTTTTGCCAATTCCAGGACTTTCCAGGATTTTCAAGGACTGAGGCAACCCTGAGTAATGTAAGTAGTAATGTGTGTTTGCAAAAAATACTGGAAGTAAAGTTGTTGTTGTTCTTGACAATGTATCAGTACAGCTTGCTTTGACTATAACTGCACAAGGTAAACTGAAAAACTAATTTTATGTTTGTTTTATAAGCTTTTACACTGATGTCTCTAATTTGTATACAAGTTTTGGTAAGTGGTTTCAGGAAGTAATAAAACAGTCAACTGTTACACATACATTGTAAACACACATTCAAGTAGTTGTCTGTATTTTTTGGCAAGCTTACCTGAGTATCATAAAAGTACTTCTTGGGGAACAGAGATCTCACAGACCTATCTGTGCAAGAACATGAAGTCAGTGTACAGTACATAAAACAAAAACTTATCAGATGAGAGTATTCTAAAAATAAAACAACATTTTTCCATAAAGAATACTGAAACCTATTAACAAAAAATTTAACTGTAATAATTTTATTTTAAGTTTTCACAAAAGGGCTGATTCTGACAACTAATTTAATAAAAAACTACAAATTAAATAACCAAATATATTTATTTAATTAGTAGCTTATTAACTTTTTGTAATTAATACTACTAGAAGAACTTGTTACTTTTTGTATAACACATTACCTAGGTACTAGTACATCTCCATGCCGTGGAAAACACAGCAAAATCTTAACAATGAATATATATTTTTTTATGAAAACTGTCTCACTACCAATAGTATCATTAAATGAGCTATCAAAATAAAAAATTTTAACTCTCCATATTTAAAATGTTTTGATTTTGATAAGAACTTTCTTGAAAGAATTGGTAATTCAGTGACTTAACTATAGTAATTAATAGCAATCAAGTTCAAAACACACTGTTATTGAAAATGCCCATAGCTGAATCGCCCCTTTCCCTCCCAAACTCTAAAGGCACTGCTCACAGTAAAAAGTCTATCAAAAGCATATAGACATGAACTAAAAACTAAAAAAATTAACACCATCAAACATTGCTGGTTCAAAATTTCAACAAACTAAGCAACTTGTAACATATTATTTTATTACCAATACACCTGCCAGCCAGAATTTCCCTCTCATTTGGCAAAAGCTCGCACCTCCAAAAGTTGTGGGGAATTCTCCCTGCAGCAGAGGCCTTTTCTCTGTAGTCAACCTGTAAAAGGTAAGAGGAATTGTCCCTAGCAATAACTCTTGAAACAACTTGCAAATAGTTTTGTACAGGAGGTAAAACTAAAATACTAGTACATTGTACCTAGATAGTAAATTATTTATTTTTCTACAAAATACCACGAGCTAGAAAAAGACAACAACAGTAAAAATCTTGCTTTTTGGAGTCATGTTTTCTACAGAGGTTTGCAGATAAACGTTTTTCAGAATGCAGAAATCTGGAGAAACATGCCACGATAACAATACCATGTGAATGGAACCCTACATTTTTCTTCCTGAGGGTAGGCAAACTCATGTTCCACACAGAGTACTGTCCAGTATGGACATGTACGGATAAAGCTTGGAGGGGGGGGGGTTACTTTGAAGGAATAATTAATGCTTTATTTTACTTTTAATTAGGTATGTATAAAGTTAAGTCTTTGAGTTAATATCTAAATAATAGACTGTCTTGTAAATGGCAGCTTGTATGCTACCTGAAGAGTGTTTGTTGCATTCTAACAACTTTTCTCCAGTAAAATCTCCTCTACAGTTCTCCTAATCTTGACCAAAACATTTATGACTAGTTGTTCTCCATAAAGTAAGATCCTGATCACAACACAGAGGTGTAAGTCGTTCTGATTGTGGAAAGAATGCAAGTTCTTTTGCCTTAATAGTGATATTTGTATAGACACCATTGTTGTCCCAAACAGATCCCAAGTTTGCGAGTCCCACAGTAATCGGGAATTGGTGCGAAATCCAGAAGCAGTATTGAAACCATGAACTGAGGGGACTACTGTACACTACTGTCTCACTGCTGTCTACACTAATGTCACAGCAATGACAACAACCCTGTATGTCACTGGTGTGACATCTGTGGTAGTGACAGTATTGTGATAGCTGTGTATTTAACTGTGCTATGACAGCAGTGACCTAGATAACACTGTGACAGCGATGGCAGCATCACTATTGTGTCAGTGATATAAACTGTCACCAGGTCAATAATGATGACAATGACAATGCTGTAATGCTACTGTGCACACTACTGTGACATTGGTGACAAATGACAGCAGTAAGACAGTGGTGCCAAAGACAGCACTGTGACAACAATGTTCACATTAGTCTCCATGAAATAGCGGTGTGCACATCTTTATGAAAGTAGTGGCAACTGACAGTGCAGTACAATGTGCACATCGATACCTCAGCACTGTCACTTCCACTTTCGTCTTGACCCTGCGCTTGTTTTCATTGTCGCAGTGCTGTGTACACTGGTGTCTAACAGCTGTGTGATTCCTCCTGCGTAGCTGCACCATCACTAGATTACGTTACTGTGCCACACCACATTAATTATGCAATTTTGAAGAAAGTGAATTACTTACCACAAGAGGTATGAAATTGTTTTCACTCAGTTTAGTAGCACTGACAGCAGTTACCAAAACAGCAGTGTCACCGTACTATAAAAATAGTTTAAATGTACAAAAACAAATTTTAACTACCTTCCAAATGCAGTAATAGTTTAGTACCTGTATCATACATGTATCTAAACCTGGCATGCAAACAGCAAAACTGGGTTGGTGCAAGGCATTCTTTATCATAATCAAAACAGACATTCTTCATAAACAAATACAAATCCTTGTAAATGACATAATAATTTGATATAATTATAAACTTTGAAATGCAAAGTCTAGGACATGGACCAAAGTGACATATAAAGATGAACAAACCTTTTATCTTAATTTGTTTTTCTCCTTGCTTTATAAAATTGGGGTTGTTTGACTTTGTATATTTTGTGTTTAATTTGCAACTGAACTCCTAATCGCATGAAAGCAAAAGGTTCCATGCTTAACACACATCTGGATTTTAGAGGTACCATATACAGGTGTTTTGTATGGTTTTACAGCAAAAATGTCTTGGTGATAACCTGTTGGTGTAATTTTCATCAACAAAGGTCAGTCTTGATTCAATTATAGTAAACTTTTCCTTCATTTTAGAAAACATGTCAGAACAACATCTCAATTTTGTTTTTATTTTGTTTCTGCAAAATTCATGTTGACGGTGTCGTAAACCAATTAATAAGTCTGGCCTAAGGGGTATTTCAGTGCCATGTTATACACTTTAAATTATAAAGGTTAAAAACCCAAACTGGCAGGAAGACTGGCTATAGAAGGCTATTTACACCAGAGTGACCGGTGGACAGAGGACTCAAACTGGGAACCTCCTGTTCAGGAGTCCCTGGTTACAAGTCAGCGCCTTCAGCTGCTCTGCCACACTGCCTTCCTTACGTTTCTAGTTGCCTGCAGAGGGGGCCATATTAACACAGCCATGATTGAACCAGACCTTTGGAGTACTTTATGCACAGGCTGACCATTCCAACTGTGTGTTGCATAATACAGCATAATACATTTCACTTACAGCATTAATTACTTATTGTGAATTTTGCACTCCAGTACTTTGCAGCCACATACAAGACTTCTAGTTGCACTCACTGAATAAAGATCAATAGAAAATTTACATCGGACATTCCCCTTTACAATCAAAGTCCCAAAAACACACATTAGCGCAGGGAATCCTAATATATAAAAACGTCAGTGGAGTTTAATTCAGAACAATCTTGTTTGTATTATGTATAAAATTGAATGGAAAGATTTGCAAGGTATTGGACTGTACCAGAGTCTAGAATCCACATCAACAGGAGCACACCGCAAGATCGAGTCAATACGCACAGATGAAACTGTGCGCCTGTGCTAAATGAATGACTGACTGTACCTGCACGACTATCGATCCGTCTGCAATTCTCGCCAGTTTACCCGATGAAAATCTAAGAGGCCTAGAAAAAAGAACCACAAAGAAACACTTGTGGATCAGGGGACTGACGACGAAATCAGAGGAGAGTTTGGGGATTATGTATTGGGGTTGCACACACATTAACACTGGAGTACTGCACAAGACTCAAGAGACAAGACGTGACACACACTGACACACGGTCAACTCCACGCGGTCAGTGACATTTGAAATCTCCACAAGTATAACTCACCTTCCTCCAACCTCTACTTCAACTTTGCATTCTGAATGGCTCCATCGCTCCGTTCTTTGTACTAACTTTCTATTACTTTGCAAAAATATATTTGTAGAGAAGCGAAAAATCGTTGAGTGTTGACGGCTACAAATCCAACCAAACGCCGCCATCTTGCCCGCCGAGAACTCACGTGCATAGTTGTCACCTTTTTACTAACCCCTCCCCAGAGAGTCACAATGAGGACGTTGGTCACGAAAATTGGTCACGCGCGCTGGTCACGAATTCGCATTTTAAAAAATCGGAATGCTTATGTTTTATATAAAGTCTTCCTTTTCTGCTTTATTTTACCTTAAATAAAAGACTAGCACATGCACGTTAGACTACCATTCGGCCCACAAATTACACGGAACAACAAGGAAAGACTGATTCGCTTTCAACAGTCTTGCCTTTCGTAGTTTCGACAGTTTGTCACGTGCAACTTGTGCGACTACCGTACTTGTACTTGTATCAAGTCTAACAGTTTGAAATTCAGCACTTAGAAAACCTCTATACAAATACTGGAGTACAATGATGATTGCGCTTGACGTAGAAATTTCGGAATATCGCGGGGTCAGTGCAGAACCTGCATTTCTCAGTGAACGGAAAAGGTGCTTGAGCTCAAAAGGACGAAGGCGTTTTTCAGTTACTTTTCTATAAATCAGTTGTTTTCAAACCTGACAACAAAACGGGGTACTATTGGCTCCTATCCTAAATCGACCTCTATTTTTATAAAGCCATTCTCTGAGCTGTGCGTGCGTGTGTGTGGGGGGGGGGGGGTAAGGTGGTGTTTGTAAAATATTTTTGCAGCTTGAGCATGAAAAAAACGTTGAGTTGGTTTTGATCGTTTGATAGTTTGAAATTTTGAAATCTTTTAAATGCAAACCAGCTGATCTGAGTCCATGGAATTAGCCAATCAGGGGCGAGGACGTCTGCAAAACGGTATATCATGTCGTCCCTGGCCCCATCCACAAGACAAGGCACAAATAAGATTTATACATTTAGCGATGTATTCTTCAGCCTTTAAAAAGACTTAATCTTTTTTCCAGACGTTCCTTAAATTTGACTCTTAGTCCAAAGTACTGCTCTAAGAGCAGGCTTAATGATACACAGTTTTGCAGATGACGTCACAGGGTCAGATTAGCTGGAAGGACTGCACAACGTAAGATAAACTATAGACTACTGACTGGAAGTTAGATCTCTAGTTTTAGAGATGCGTGTACCAGACGTCATTCTCGCCAAAATCTGAATTTAGGGCTATTACGGCATGAGGTGAAGTTTTAGGTCACTCAAGCTTTGGTTCTAGCACGTAATATTGCCAAAAATTGATGTTGTTGTAATTAGGCATATACTGCCATTAGCTTGGAATTTTTGTGCGGAACGAAATCGCTATGCTATTTTCGAAGACATAAAGCGTAGAGCGTCCAACCTATGGAGTATTGACTTTTATTATTCAGGACGTCCTTCAATGCTACGGGAAACTTTAACGAGCGTCAGGGGCCTGTGGGCATGCCTTACCAAGAAAATTTTGAAAACTGAAAGCCTTAAAACGCCATTTCCAACACTCTAAGGCCGATGGCTGTCAAAAAGCTTCTTAAAATTGTTCATTTAAAAGATCCGTTGTTATCAGCTGTTTTTTCAAAACTTATAATTATTGTCACACCCCTTTTAATGCTTGCAAAATACGATATTAGTTTCTTGCGAAGGACTAAAAACGCACAGTGCAGTTTTATCTTTCTGTACATTAACGTTCCGAGAGTTTACAGCTATCTTGCTGGGAAAAAGATTGGTCATTTTATAGTGTCTCACAAGGTCATGCTGAATCGAACAGGCTAGCATTGCTGCATGATTTTATTTTGTAATTCTTGCGTCATTTTGCAGACCGGCTGCAACTCAGAATTCACCTTGATATCGAAGTTAAGCGGTTTGTTAATCTGCTGACAAGTATTATGATAATTAACAAAAGTATATTTCTATGCTCATTGGCTTATGACAGAAAATCTTCAAAATCAGGATACTCGTGCCCCGATTAAAGTCGAGTCGGAACTCGGAAATCGGGACATTTTCACCTAATTCGGGACGGTTGGACACTCTGCTCGAGTTATTGAGGGGGCCGCGGGCACGCTCCCCCAGAAAGAAAAAAGAAATTTGAGGTTTTCAAACGTCTGGAAATGCATTGAATTTGTCAATCCTACCATCATCGCGTTATTTTTGTATCAATCTAAATCTTTTACGATCCCATCAGGCGGACTTTTTTGGCTCTTTGGGGAGGGCGTGCGTGCACAACCACAACCCCCCCCCCTGCCCACCGTCCTGACACTTAAATACAAGTTAGTCAAGTAAGAAGTAAAGTGGTACATTATTTAGCGTATCTTTCCGTGATGATTTACAGATTGATTTTCCTATGAATTACAATGAAGTTTAATACTACGTTTTTCCGTTCGGTACCGTTGTTTTAGATGAAACGCAGTTACACCTCGCAGCTTTAATTGTGTTCCACGACTCCCCTCGGTGGCTTCTCAAAACATGGGCAATTTTGAGGCCACGTATTGCACTTTGTTGCATTTCATCTTTTAACAGTTTTACAAAACGGGCTTTCTGTTATACGTCTATAAACATTTCTTTTATCTTTACCATTTTCAAAAGCTGCGCAAACACTAACTTCCGGTTCTGTCAGCGGCTTTCTCCAATTTAAGTGATGATTTCAAATGGTTACATAAAAGGAACTGCCCCAACGAGCTGATAGTATGTCATACTATAGTAAGGTCGCAGTGAAGATCTCAGTTAACATCGCTTTTTCTCAGTTACGTCGCAGTTATGATAGCAGTTTTAAAGTATTGTCGTAGTTAGATCATAGTTTCATAGTAACGTGGCAATTTCACAGTAACGTCGCAGTTTTACAGAAACGTCACAGTTCACGGCAATGTCGAAGTTTCACAGCAACATCGCAGTCAGTTCACGGTAACGTCGCACTTTTACAGTAACGTCGCAGTTACACAGTAACGTCGCAGTTACACAGTAACGTCGCAGTTTCTCAGTAGTGTCGCAGTTTCACAGTAACGTCGCAGTTTCACGGTAATGTCGCAGTCAAGATCGTAGTTTCACAATAACGTCGTAGTTTCACAATAACTTATTATTTTCACAGAAATCAGTGTCGTAGTTTTATAATTTAACGTCCCAGTTAAGATCGCAGGGTCACCATAACGTCGCAGTTCAGTCGAGAGTAAGGTTCACGCGCGCTACGGAGTTGAGCAATCTATGACATAATTTGCTTAATTAACGTTTTTAAAAAGTTTATTGCAAAATGAGGTTATATTAAGTAGCTGGTAAGACGCGCTCATGTAAAGCCAAACTACAGGACTCTGTAACATTCTTTCTTTATTTTCTTAAAGAAAGTTGCTGGCAAAAAACGGCTCATGCAAGAAGCTGGTTAACTTTGCTTGCTTCTAGATGTTAAAGACAAGCTTGATGTCACGTCACTTTAACGACATTTCACTTGACCTGGAAAGATTAATTTACTCCTGCAAGCTTGCCTTGATGGAGGTTTTGCTTGCTTCTAATGTTGCCTCTTTTCGTTCACACAATACAACAATTACACTGTTAATAAGACAGGATGCTATAATTGCATCTCCAAACCATCACAATGAATACAGATAAAAAAAATTATTTCCTGTTACTGCATTTTGTTCAAGGTAGAACATACCACTGTCAAAGCTGTCCATATCTGTAGATTCGAAAATCTTCAGTTAACATGCTGTAATGTGAAAATGACATTATACATGTAATCCTGCTGAACTATGGCTTTATTCCATGATTTAGTGCCAAATATATGGATGTTTGTCTCAGTCCTACACATGTTTACCTTTCACAAATGCACAAACCAAATTAAAGGTTATCAGATACCAGCATTGTACTTTGTTAGTCTGCAATTTTGCTGTCGTCAACATCTTTAGTTGCAGGCCAATACACTTTGAAACCAAAACCATTCCTTGCAAATGAGCCTGGGTTTAGACCATGGCAATCCAGATTTGAACAAGTGTATGGATCATACTTGTCTGCACAAATAATCAGATCTGGAACTGGGTAAATTCTAAGGGCGTGGTCATGATTCCAGTAGACAGGTCTAACATGAAGTGGCAGTGGACAGAGATGTGCTTGAGCTAGGATGGTTTTCATCAGTTGATTTGGAATATCCTTTAAGTCCTCAGGAAGATGAATAGAGTTACGGCACATTTTGCTAATCAAATCTTCACGGAATACAACAATTTCTTGGGTGCAGTACTGGATTCTGCAGGGGTTGGAAGCAAAAATTGACATGGGGATTTTCTCACTGACTGTCTTTGTCAGCACGCTTGGCAGAGGGGGCCTCGGTAAAATGTTGCCTGGCCCTGGATCTTGTGGACCAGGTACAAAAACAAAGCGACTGTTTTCAAGCAAGGAAGGAAACTCCGAGATCAGACTTGCAAGTGACTGAAACGACTCTTTTAAGGTCTTGTAATGTTTAGGGCCGTAGGGCTCGGATGTGAAATTGCCACAGAAAACAAAAAGTGCTGGAGGCATTGTGGAGTACCCGCTGAACAGTGCTCGTAATTTATCCATCACCTTTGGTTGATCCAGCCACACATCTGACAAGACAACAAACATAGCATCCTGGTTTTCTCGCTCCATTGCCTCCAGTTTGCTTGAGAACTTCACAGATGTAGCAGAGGGACCACCAAAGAAGTTGATATTTCCAAAGTAGTTCCTTGTGACTTTGCTGGGCTCTGCTGGTGGAAAACCAAGTGCCGCCACATGAAATATACCATCATCATAGCTCCCCTCGGCAAGGACAAAGCAGTTTTCTGTATATAACCCAGTGTGGAAGTTAGCTTTCGAGATGTCAAGCTCCACAGATCCAGTAGGGTCTTCAAGATAATACTTGCCCTCTTTCAGTTGTGTTAGCATTCCCAGGACAATAATCTGGCCCAACTTTGCTGTGCTTCCAAGCAGAAACTCCACAGGTTTGAGGTTAAATTTTTCCAGTACTTGGGGAGCTCCTTCTACCGGTGGGGAGAAGAGTTCATGTCTCCAAGTCCGCTGGTGCAGAGCTGTGTATCTGAAGTGAATTATCAAGCAATCAAAGTTAACACTTTGTCAGTTTTACAAGGAGTATCAAACTTAAAATTTTGTTTTCACTAACTATACTTGCGCACATCAATGTATCAACTTTGTAAGAGTTCTCAATTGAGTTTCTTGACTATTTGATATAGGATGTTAAAGAATAACAAGCGTTTAGAGGAACTAAAAGATGCAAACAATCTTGCAGCTGGTTGAGTTTCACTTGAAATGTTGAGTTTCACAGCTGACTATTTTCCCTCTGCTCACAGCCAAAGACAACTTCAAAACTCCAAGTGAAATTGAACAAGACATGGCCTCTTCATACTTGAATTAGCAGCACTAATCCTGATTTAAAATATCCAGTCCTGGGTCCGGTTGTTCAAAGCCCGATTAGTACTAATCCTGAATTAACTCTTAACAAAACCTATAGAGTTAACAAGGATTAACACTACTCTGGCTTTGAATAACCGGGCCCTGGGCTTTTGTGACTTCATAAGGGGTTTTGAGTGGGACTATAAGTGGAAGGGCTTATATCCGGATGGGCTTAAAAGCCAAATAAAAAACTGGTTTTGGAACAACAAGACAAAATGTACCTGAGTAACGAATTAAAGCTAACACACCATTGCAGTAAACATTTTGAGCTACATTTATTATACATTTATTGTGTGTCACAAAAAACAGAGAACCTACTTCAAAAACATCTATTAAACCAACTTTTTCGACCTGAACTCAACAGTCACTTGTTTATGTCTGTAATTTTTGCTTGCTGAAAACTTTGATGTTTGAATAGAAATACATCTATATAATAGATTGGCTTATAAACTTGCAAAGGGGGGGGGCTTATTATCTGGGTGGGCTTATGTCCGGATTAGTATATAATTGGCAAATGGAAGGGCTTATATCAGGGGGGGCTTAAAACTCGAGGGGGCTTTAAAGCAGGAGTTTTAGTAGCAGACAAAGAAGTCTTTTACAGTTTGAACATTGCTTATTTTCTATCAAGAAAATGAGAAAATTTTGAGTATTCTCTTGACTAAAAATCAAAAAAGTCTTTGGTGATGCATGATCCAAAGCTGGTTCTAATGAAGTGACCCAGATGTTATTGATCTGAACTGGGTTTTACTGATCAGATCTGGATTATTTTGATATAATCAAAGATGAGTCTTTTACATTCTATCTGAAATTTACAGTGTTCAAGCCAGCTTAAAAAACAACAGAGCGCCCTTGAGGGAACCTCAAAACACTGGGTTTTTTACTTCAAATCTTCTGAAATAACATCATCATTTTTTTAATTCTGGAAAAAGCGCACATCAGCCTTGACCTTGCCCCCCCCCCTTCCCCCCATAACAATGAAAAAAATGGACCACCCTTTAGTGAAAGGCTACCTTCGCAGCTTTTTAAAAAAGGTTGTATCAATTAAATTTAAAAGATGCCATTATATAATGGCACGAAGTGGTCGTTTAAGTTCTAAAAATGTCTGATATTGTACAATTACGTATTCCCTGTAGAAGAGTTTTACACTTTAATTAACTCAAGCGCTGATCACCAAAACTTAAAACATCTTGTACTCTTATTTAACTCTGTACATAGTAACATACGCATATCTTCAAACATACCTTTCTCTGAACAACTCACATTTCGAATTGCTGTCTGCATGAATTGATAGTGCAGATGACGTCGACGGAATAAATTTCTTTCGGTCTTGGTTGTAAATAAATCTAGGTACTTTGAATGCATCGATCACACAGAAGGCTTTGTCAGTATCTTCATTAGGATCTTCGCTACACTCCTGAACTGCGATTTCAACAACTTCTCGATCGACCAACGACGAGCTCAAAGGCTGTTTTTGTACTGCTTCCACAATCTTATCCAACCAGTCCTGCAGCTCCACTTCGGAGACGGAACTGAGAACTTCCGTAAGAAATTTTGACGCCTCTGTTTTAAGAGAAAGTCCGTGCAGCTTGAAGGAAGTCACGATCTCTTTCCTTACAAACCCAGAATTCGAAGCCGCCATCTTGGTTACAAAACTCGAAAATGGCACATGCCACTAATCCGAACTCGTCACCCAACAAGATGGCGGCCAAAATTTCAGTCCCAGTCCCCTGATCGGAAGTCATCAAGCTCGATCTCGGAGATTGTCATCCACCGGTTATCCAATAGTCCTTTTCACGGTTTTAGCCTCTATGGCAAGTAGGTAAAGTGGCTCAAAATAAGAGTGTTTGTATGGAAATTTTCACGACGTGTTATGTAACAAGTTTCAAACTTTGCCTCTTTAAAATCCACTGCCGTGATTCGCGCCAGTTTCAATTCTCCTGAGTTCTGGCCCCTCGCCGTTACGTCCCTCCATCTTTCATACTCAAAGAGCAAAATGGTAGCTGTACTTAATTCAAGAAATAGTTCGTGAAAAAAATATCTAAACTTGAAATTTTTAGGTTTTGGCGGTGGGCAAACGCGAACTACTCGTGACTTCTTTCAGAGGCGCGGATGTCCGAGAGAATGGGTTGTATTGATGCGTACGTCCGAGATATAAGTCCGAGAGAATGGGTTGTTCTATATACCAGCCAATAGCATCGGTGTATTTTCGATCCGTTGCAGTTGCATGCTTTT
>JAOBRG010341247.1:15836-29391 GCA_027574985.1 Umimayanthus nakama | reverse complement strand
TCGAGAGTTAGTTTTTATTCAAAAAATAATAATTCGGCACTGATATTAATTTTTTGTCCATCTGAAAGGGGGGGCACGGGCCCCCCATGCCCCCCCCCCTTTGATCCGCCACTGTCATGCCATTAAACCTGCCCAAAAATGATACATTCAGATTTTGTGAATAAGTAAATAAGTTTATGCAGGAGCCCATTACTAGTAATATAATGAACTCCAGGACCCGGTTATTCGAAAGTAAGTTAAATTTAACCCAGGGTTAGGCGAAACTTAAACTCAGTTTCTTTATCTAGAAGTTTGTCCGGTCTTTCCAACGTATTACTGAAATACACTCCATAAAAACCCATTTTCGTAAAACCAAAATGAGAGCCCAAATCAATCTTTAAACAGGCATGGGTTACTAGTGCTAACCCATTTACTGTACATTGAGAAACAAAGTGATAAAGTATTAGTCGATGAATATCAAATTGGTCTATGAAACTGTTGAATCTTCCGAATTTCTGTGGAACTCAAATTTGTAGCTCCTCCCTCCCCCCCCCTCCTTTTGTGTAAAAAAACCTTGAATCGAGGCATTGTCGGCACCAGGCTCAGGTGCAGTCGGTTGACCAACAGGGAGAAATCAAGTAAGTTTTGTTGAATTTGTACGTGCGAGGTTTTTTATCAATTGTCTTTTAGTTTATTGCCCTCACTGTCGTGTTTCGGTAGAATAACCTAACTTAAAGGTATCTTACTTTAAAGCTGGCGCCGAGACTTTATTTAGGTGCAGAAAATTTGGGTGGTAACACGTTTTAGTTGTGCTACTATACTCATGGACACGGATTGTTTGCGTTCAGACTATTCACTCGCATTAATAGCTATACTATAGCTGCTGGACTTCTGCACTTCTCGTGTCCAAAAATGATTCTTCAAAGTTTTCTAGGAAATAATATTTTATATCTTTTTCTGCAGGCGATCCGGGTCGACGAATTTTAATAGCGCGCGATTTGGCGTTTGCCACGTGCAGCGGGTTGACTTGACGTCTGAATTTTAAAAGTTCCGCCATTTGTCTTCTGTTTACTTTAGTGAAGAAAGTCTTTAACTTGTTGTTTTTGTCTAAAACCTTTGCAGCGGTTTCTAGAGTCACGTACTTGAAGACAACTCGATTTTTCTGTTCAAACTTGTTTTTTTGGCTGAAACCGAATCGTTGACGAGCAATGAATCTTGTGAGGAACTTGCTGCATACTAATCACTTCCTTGCTTCATTTTCAGCGTTGCACCCTAAATAATCATGTGTTGTTTGTAGAATTTGGTATAGAAAGATCTCGAAATATCTTCTCGCTTCTGAATTGAACTGCTATTTATTTTTTTGTGTCTCAAGGTCCATGTGCAACATTGTTGTTTTATGGGAGAGGGAAGGGAGCCAATTCATTGAAAATGTTGTGTATTATAATTATGTACATAGATATATATAGTTCATGGTAACTATCTTCAGAGTTGTTGTTCTAAGTATTAATGTGTTCGCTAATTTGTTTTCTTCACAACAGGTTAAAGTTATCAGTGCTAACAACATTGTATATTTTTATTATAATGCCAACATTACTGCCCTGGGGAGGAGGGAGGGGGTAGTCAGGATTATGTTCATTCAGTGTATTATAGTATTAATGTACAAAATATTATGTAAAATATGCGACTCCATTCTTCTTACTCCTGTAAGTTTCTTTATAGTTATTGTTGCAGGTAACAATTTATTCACTATTTTTTTCTCCTGAGCCCTGTAGGGTAAAGGTTGTAACATGATATTTGGGGTTTATATGTCAATTTACAATAAATCATTGGCTTTGATCATAACTATTATGTTTTGTTGTGTTTTTGCTTTGGGATATCAAGTCTTACATTGCAGTGTGTAGATACATACTTGTGTTTTTTACTACCTTTGTACAGGCACATTTTAAAATCAAGTTTATAGTATTAAAACATAATTAAATTATTTAGTATGAAGTTTACCCCAGCTAGTGGCATTGTGTATGCACAGTTAGTTATTGTTGTGCAAATATTATTGTTTTGCACTGAGCTGCATTTACTATGGACTGCATACCCTAGCAGAGTTCAAGTTCTGCTTCTTGTATATTATATGTGCCATCAGCTTGACAGTTATAGCTCTAACAATTTGCTAATCATAAACATTTTAGATTCTGTGTTTGACTACAGGCTTGCTTTACCGTATATGTATTAATGTAGCAGTACATGTATTTTATACAGGTACGCACTGCACAGTGACTACATATGGTGTTGTCAATGGTTTCGTAATTACTTTATGCACCTAACTCAGGTATATATACAATTATACAGATAAATAAATTATCTAGTTTTTGTGTGTGATTATACACATGTACGCTTGCTTGCATTGATAAACTACAATGTATCAGTACTTAAACTATTGATGTACCAATTGAACAGTGTGTATAACAGTAGTTTGATAGTTGTATGAAGTAACGAAGACAAGAAAAAATTTTTAAAACTTGATATAAACTGTCATTGCTCTCGCTGGAAGGTGCTGAGTCGAGGTTTTGGCTCCATTTGAAGTTTTCCTTTTTTGTGTTGCACATCTTTAGCTTGCGATCCTGCATTACTTAAAGGTGTTTTACGCCAGGCGTACAATTGATCAACAGACCTGCACTCGATTCTGTTGATACATTTCAAACTTTTTCATTTTTTTTTCTGTTTGACATATATAAATACACTTTAATTTGCTTTGACTTGTCTTATTTATTACTTGAAATATTATTTATTTATTATTATTAACTAGTGGTCGGGCCAGTAGTACATAACTTATAGTTACTAGTACATTAATGGAAACAATTTATCACCACTGGCTAAATAAATGTATCATTTTGTAATACAGTACATGTAACTATGTACAATCATTTCATGTAAAGTTATATCTACCAGTACATGTATATGTAGTATAAATTATATTATGTATAACAGTCAAAAGTTCATTGAAATTGTTGCTAAATGACTTACTAAACCAATGACTGGACAGAGACTGAGGTTTGGTGCAAGGCAGTCTTTATTACAGAACTTGACAATGGTACAAACATTACGACAACAGCGGACTAAGTCAGTGACTTGCTGGAGCAAAAGCAGGGAATGATGATACATGCATAAGGCTGGTATATATACCAAGCTATTGTGAAATACCAAACTAGTTGGTCAGGCTATAAGGTACAAAGTGTACTATTCAAATAAATTGGGAAAGACCGACTTGCAACATACTCCATCACAAGTTTAGACACACGATAATCACCATTAATGATTAACGTCCCCTAAAATTATATGATTTGCAGGTTCAAATTTAAATTATCTTGATGAGTGTTATTGATTTTTGAATAATTATTGAATGCTGTGTACTTTGAAATGGTGAGAATAATTCATACTCGTTATACTAACATCATTTTTTTTAATCTGTACAAAATTAATAGGGTTTTCAGAATTAAGAAAACAATGTGTATGATGTGATGTCACATGTTGGGAAATTAAATTCAATAACTAGATTAATTCTTGTTGTCTTGCCTATCATCTTGAAGGTGGTATATAGTAAGTTGGCAATTGTCCTCTGGATATAAACCAATTAGTATTTCTTTAAAAAAGTACAATAGTACTATTACACTGTGGTGTTGACTACTATTTAAATGTGCACTGTAGTCTGTTGTATTTTATTTATGAATACACATGTTACTCAGTATGTAGTTAACAAGTTTGATTATTATTATTTAGTAAAATAATTAAGGTATATAGTAAGGTTGTTATTTTGTGCCGAACTTGAACTGTACTGTTTAAAAATGAAAGATATATCACATGGTCACTGCACTGAGGTTTCACTGTTGATTCTCTATATGTATAAGTATTGTCTGGGACTTTTTTATGCTGGCAAATGCTCTGTAATTGATATTGACTACTGATTTACAACTAATGTTAAATTACAGGGTAATCTTAATATTATTTTTTTATTATTGCAGTAGGAAATTGATGACGTGGTACACAAGGTTCTACTAATATGTATTATTTTATATGTTATATTATTAGATGGTCATGTAGTTATATAAATCATTTTTTTAGATATTCAATTATAGTTACAATTAATTTTATTTTATTAGTTAAACTTTAAAACAATTAATATTATATTCTGTTACATTCTGGGCTTAGTCTACTGGATTTGTCAGTTTATGAGGATGTCATGTTCTGTGTTATTAACAGTGCAATACAATATGATATGAAGTATTAGTTTATTTAAAAAATGTTACAACTATTCTTTGTTAACTGTAGTTTTATTATATGTACTTAAACAAGTTTTATCTACAGATATCTGAAGCTTTCTTACTCATTAAGGTAGCTGGACTAACTGTATTATTGCACTTTGTGCTCATTTCTCTGCTGGTTAAAGTTTGCTTAGTAACGCAAATTGACAATTTGCAAAGACTTACACTTTATGAAATATGATATATTTTGTAAAGTGTGCCGATTTCCAAGAATATAATGCAATTGCAAGGGTACACTTTGTAGTGGGGTACACCTAAATACACAATCAAATACAATATTTTTTAAATTATTATATTTTAAATTAAAACACTTTTTTAAGTTTGAGAATATAATTATGTTTCTTTTTCCCGATGAGCGTTCAACTCTTATGTGTATGAACAGACAGAACACAGTCATGTGCTAATATCCTTGGCTTTCAGTTTTCAGGTCCTGTTTCTTTAAAATATGTGACTGGCTTGACAGTTATAGAGACATAATGACTATTTCGTAAATTAATACATAAATTTTTATCAAGTTTTATACTGTCTTGTAGTTGACAGTATGAACTTTATGTTAACAGTGGTTCTTTATACAATACTCAGTGTCTTTATTTGGTAATTACTTTGTGTTCTTCAAAGTACATTATACAGTTGTATATAGATGAACTATAAATTATGTACTGATACTGTGAGTCTGAATATTTTTGGTTTGTGATTGTTAAGTGAGACAATCATGTGTTTTGCAAAGTGAGCCCGCATTCCCAAAAGCTTCAAAAGGATGCATGTAATTGAATATTAATGGTTTTGAGCCTGCAGGAAACCATACATTCGGTGAATGTGATTTGATACCCATTGGAAACTTTATTTCTGCTGTTTTCCTCTTCGGCCTCATCAATTCAAATATACACACATCATCATACTGTAGTTGGTGTGGCCTGAGTTGGGCTATTTATAACATATTTAGCTAGCCTTTTGCGCGCTTTACATGTGTCTTTTATACTCGGTTTTATTAAGGTCTTCATTATAAAAAGCATTCAATTCTTTGTGTATTTGTTTTTGGTGTATTGTATATGTAAACAAACGGGTTAAAGCTGCAGAACTCCAATAATTTTTTTGTGTGAATTTGGTTTCTGTGGCTCAAAATGGAAAGTTGATGTTCTTTAAAAGTTGGTTTGTAAAGCCTCATCATGCAGGGTACGTATAATGTATATACACACTCTTTTTAGAGTGACAATCAAACAAGCTGAAGTCCACACTTGTTTTTTTTTAATTGTGGGCTTTGTTTCGAGTGCATTTTGACTTGTTTTCTTTTCACTTCAAAAAGAAAATGATACATTGACACATGACAAACATGACATGCAAATGGTCCACCAAAAAATTGCTAACACCATTGTCTTTCATCAGATTCTGTTTTGCTACTTGCAATTACATAAGCTGGTTTATATTCTATAACTAACTAATGTACAAAATGCAAGGAACAAGCAAGATGAAATTAAATGCTGTTTCAGTCAACTTTCAAATATTTACCAAGTATATAGCCCAACTTAGCTATTTATAAAGCTTCTAGTAGTGTCTAACAGAGTTCTCAAGTCTCGCACATTGAGCGTGAGTCTCATGCATTTCGATTGACTCTCACGCTCCAATGAATATATCTCGCACATCAGCGCTCTTCTGGAAGGTAACTGCTGTTTTGGCTGTCAGAAGTGTTTCACCCTCCATAGAAGGAATAAATGTGTCTGGCTTTAATAAATATAGTGTGTTTCCAGTGATTCGAGAAGTGCAAAATTCAAAAATTTTATGGGGGAGCATGCCCCCAGACCCCCCTAGATGATGTTTGCACTTTCATCACTTGCTCAGCAAGCAATCTCACTCCTTGGAAAAACACAAACTTGAAAGCTCTGGTCTAACTATTCGGTTTTGAAGGTTTTCATTATGCAGTTTATGAACATTAAGCTATTTGTATTATTATGGTGTATCCTAATTTTTTTAAAATATTATTTATACACTCATATGAACCAAGGCTACATAATTCCATTAATAAATTTTTATTTGTTTTGCCTCAAAGTACGGTAACTACTTAAGTTAGTGTGTTAGACTGTAACTGCAGTGTAAGCACGCAATCATTGAGTTTTGACTCTGGATTTATCTTTCAGCTTACAAAGTTTCTTAATACACCAAAATGTCTAAGTTATGGTAAGAAGTATTTGAATTTCAAGGGTTACTACAGGTTAAATTATAGCAGGGTACTGTGGCAAAGAAAACCAGCGAGAAGTGCCATTGGTGGAACATTAGCTGTTACTAAACCAGGTACAGTGGCCTTATTGATCAATAGTTCAGTTTGTGTGTACAAGTGACATGATTGTACATTTTGTACATATAAATAGTATATAATAACAATATTTAATAAATGTTTAGTACTGGTGGCCTGAGCATGTGTTGTTGGTGTCCATTAATTCAACTGCCATCAGTGTATTAGCAGTTCTTGCTGATGTTTCAAGAGCACTTGGTACAATCTTAATGTACCAATTAGTATATTTTAAACTAACTTAAATGAATAAAGTTGCTCAATGGTGCACAACACTGTTTTGTGTTTCAAATACTTATCAATAATATTCTTGTGTTATGACTTTCTTGTCTCAACAGGTTAGATGATATAGTTAACCTGGTCAGTTGACAGAGAAAGGTTGTGAGTGGATATTAGTGTGCTATGAGTATCAGACAATGTAGTGAAGGAATTATTAATATTATGTCTTGTGGATCAGTGAAGGCTCCCATAACTGCACGTAAACTAATGTACATAGGTCTTCTAGATCTGCTGCATACTTTTAAATTGTTCCCTATTGTTATTACATGTATCAGATACAGAATTTTTACTCCTACCATTCAAAGGGGTATACACTTAGAATTGTTTTGCTTTAGTTAATGATGCAATGCCAATGGCTATTTCAGGGGTATTTACAATACAACATTGATTACATGTGTGTTGTCAGACTGGCAAGATTTACTATTCAACAGGCTAAAAATGATGTTCTTACTGTAGCAAGACCTTGGAAACATGCAGTTTATGAATTTGACAGCAGCCTTGGAAGGTATGTTGGTCTTACTGAATGTCAACCTTATCAAGTAAATATCTAGTATTTACAGTATCACAAAATTGATTATCCACTCTAAATTTTGTTCTCATTTGGGATCAGTGCATGGAAGTAACAGCAACTAGTAACAGTTACAGTACTTTATTTAAACAAACCGTAGAGCTGATACTTTTAGTAGCGAAAGGGGCTGAAAAGAGAACCATCCCTTATTTTGTTATTTTACAGTTGTGTAAGAAGCCGGTTGTCAAGGTTGCCTCAGGACAGTTTGAGGAGGAAAGGAAGAAGGAAGCTTAATGCCAACAGCAGACCAAGTCCTCATCTGGCATGGAGATCTTGGATTGAACCACACAGTCAATCTCCCCAGTGCTCTTCAAATGGGTATACGGATTGAATCCATCTCAACTCAGTATGACTTATCCTGATGTCAGTGATGTCTGCAATTGTAGTGTATTTATTGTATGTGATACATCTAAAAGTGAAAAATTAGTTAACTATTTATTGTTTCAAGAGAGCACAAAATGTTGATAGTACAATACACGCACACTGTACATGCAGCAACTACAGTATAAGACTGTTGTATTGTGAAACACCAGTGGTTCTTAAACCAGCTTCGACAATCCTCTTGGCTGGTTGATATGATGTGAGTGTGTCAGTGTGAGTGGGTGAGTGAGCTAGTTAGTGAGTGAGTGAGTAAGTGAACGGAGGAATGAATGAAATTTGAGTGTTTGGTGTGTGAATACTGGTAAGGAACTGAAGACTTGTGTTTTCAAACTTTTGTTTTCTTGTTGACCAACAGACCATGAATCAACTAATGAAGGTACACTATATAAACTAAGACAACTGCCTATGTGGAGCACCAGTGGTTGCTAAATCAGGTAAGGTAATGCTCCTATACCTGCTTGATGTGCGACATAATTATACATGTCTGTTGCTTGCGTGGGTTGTTCGCAAGACTGTGCAAAGTTCCCAAGTGTGTTTACTGTTAAATGTAAGATGAGTGAACAAGTAAATTAAGATGTATTGATTATAAATTCTTGTTATCCAACAGATCATGAAGTGGCGAAGGTACACAGTCATGTATTGCAGACTCCGAAACAGTCCCGTACTGGTAGTGAAACACCTGAGCAGCTGTTAGCACAAGTACAGTGATGTTCCTAGTTCGTTGGTATGTGTACTTGTACACTTGTCTGTCTGTGAGTGAAAGTAAGTGAATTCATGAGTGATCCTGTAGTATGTACATGTTTATGTACATTTGTTTGTGTGAATGAGTGAAGGATCCTAGAGTATGTGTGCTGTGATTTTTAAGTTGTGTGTGTGTGTGTGTGTGTGCGAGTGGGTAAGGGAGTGACTGTACTGCGCTATCTTGTGTACACATGTGTTTTTTGTGCATAGCAAGGAAGAGAGGGAGGAGTTCTACCTTGAGCAAGCAAGGACACAGATTATTTAATATATACAGGAATACAGAGGGATGTGTTATCAAGAAAGGGGATAGACAGAAAGAGAATGTGCATGTTAACAGTTGTGTTTTCATGTTTACCAAGCTGTCCAAGCTACTATGCACATGTACTTACGGTAGTTGTTACTTTTTCTTAACAGGTGACAATGCCATGTGCAGAGGGCAATATGATGCCAGATGAGAAAGAAGCATCTTTAGATAGAACAGTTGTCTCCTGGTCTCTATTCTAGAATGGGTACACTATATAGTATGACAATAATACAACAATAGTAAGGTGTTTAAAAGCCCATAGACATCGGCAAGCAGTGCTGAATTTGTTGACCATTATTGAAAAGTATTTTTCAATGTATACATGTACCAAACCAAAATTTATGGATCGTAAATTTGTGTGTATCACTTTCACCATGAACAGCTGACTTATTACTTTACATAAATGCAAGTTGAGCAAAACTTCAGAATGAAAAGAAGAGCGCTATCCATGGGCTTTTGAAATTGTTGATGTATATTATTTACTGTATTGTAGAGTTGTATTAATATTTATTACAGCTGTGTTTCCTTTAATAAGGGTACTTGTTCCCCTCTTAAAAGTATGCGCTTCCTTTGCAAATTAAGTTTGAAATAAGCAATTCCTTTTGGTCCAACATTGCTAGAATAAATTGATAAAGAACTCAAAACTTTTTATGTTTGAAAATTTAACTTATTAAAACACAAAAAATGAATTACTGTGGTTGGTTTGTATAAGTTTAAATATTTCCACCAATTCATTAGTTGCTCGTTTCAAAAAAGCAGCCCTCTTCTTGCACCACTGTTTGACCCTATCTGAACAGGGCTTGAGCGGGAGGGGTGTTGTAGTCCACCTCCTTTAGTTCGTTTTATGCTGTAACAATGATTCAAGTTAACACGCAACTCTTCTTTGCAAGTTTATATTTCTTTAAAACTTCTCTGAACAACTTGCACCTGACCATTGAAATGAAAACTTGATTCGATACAAACAACTTTTTTTATTTTTGAAGCATTCGCATCTTTTTGGTTTTGCTCAGAGAAATATTTTTAAATATTTTTAATAAATTCCCTGATGTTAGCAAAAGATTCACAATTAATATATTGTCTTAACATCCAATAGTGATATTCATGACTCTTGTGCCGCACCCGACCCATTAATTAGACTGATGATCCTTGCAACAAAAATAAGAACTTGTCATTGGTTCGGGTGTTGTTGTCTTCTCTGAACTGAGTAGAAGTGGAGGGGGACAGACCCAATCCCCCCTGCTCTCCTAGTTATGAAAAGATGGAAAGTCCCAACTTATTTGAGGAAACACAGCATGTTGCAAGCTGTTTAGTCTATTTATATGTAAGACTCTGATGCTCGGTCTATATATGGATACTACTGGTACGAGGTTCTTTGAATTTTGTTTCCCTGCAAAATTGCCAGCAAAGGTTCGTAGGTACGTCTGCTTTGTTATCCTTTAACAGCTCCATTTCTGGCATTTTGAGAAGCAGCATTGGTTTTGCATGATATAAGAACACACTATTTTTTATGGTCGTTCAATAAAACGACACAAACTGAAAGTGTGTAAACTTCCTAATTTTCACATCCGTGATGACAGCTTTTAAAACGAATTCATGTGCTATCCAGAAGAGATATACCTTTTGTTTGCTGAAAAAGTAATCTGCCAACTTTTTGACCCAGATGCGACGTACAAAATTCAGTTTCATAGAATTCAATGTCTAACCTTAGAAGTTGGCTTTTAGATTGCAAATCCTTTTTTAGTTTAAGAGAACAAGTTGAACACAAACTGTTAGTACGCAGTCAGCTCTTGCTACCCTCCCCTTACATTTCTTTTGTTTCCTTCAGGTTTTTCTTCTCAGTATTGGTGTGTTTGATCGCACAAATAAGATTAGAAAAAAATACCTATTTGAAATCTTCTTTTTAATGGTTTCTAAGTTAAAACAATGCAAGTTGAATGGTTTGGAAGTAGCCTGACTTGTCGAAAAACTTGTTCAGTTGGATTAAATAATTGCTTTTACGCCAACCTTCAGTTTGATCTTGACATTTCAGCCACCAATCAGAAAAAAAAATGAGAAAAACAGCATTGGTTAAAAACAGGAGTTCGCAACTGATAAGTTACAAAACTCAGAAAATTGTAGAAATTTTTTAACTTGCACTTTTCAAGCACTTACATTGTAGCTATGAAGTTTTCAAGCTCTGAAGTATTTTCATCACTAATTTTAAATTCCACCGCCCCCGTAACCTCCATCATTTGACTGTTTAGAAATTTGCGTCACGGAGCAACTATCTTGGAATCGGCAAAAGTTTTAAAATAGTTGAAAACTACAGAAAAAGGACGAAAAGAGATAAATTTAGCTTGTTTAATTTTTCAAGTTTTTATCGCGTCAACAATTTATTTTCAGAAATGTGTTCCTTGCAGACCAGTTTTGAAAAATTTTAAACGAGGGGGACCTATCATGATTTGACCAGCACCTGCGAACCCAGGAACCTTATTTACAGGATACTCGTGTAATAAAGAAAAGTATCCTGTAAATTTGTTTTCCAACTATTCCCAGTCATAATTCTTAGTATCCATATATAGACCCCTCTACATCAACGGTAAGTGTAGTGACAACTTGAGCTTGCAACACAGGCGTTGAAGATCTCCGTTAGGGACCTTGAAAAACTAAGACGCGAACATCGACAACGGCCGTCGCTGGATTCCTTAATTTCTTGATTTACGGAATTTTTTTGTGAAACTTATTAATTTCCTTTTGATTTGGAGGAAGGTGCGTGAACATGAAAAATTGGATATTTTCATTTAAAGCTGCATGATGGTACAAATTATTTGTTTTTCTTAAATTATTGTTATGTAAAACTGCAAAATCGAGCTTTTCGCATCTTGTAAAACTGTTAAATCGAGCTCATCGCGTCCTGTTTTTTAAAGACGACGTCAGATGGTTGCGTTCCCACCCGAAGTCGAACTTGTATTCGGCAATCAAGTCTGTTGTTTTGTTACGTTCGCGTCGTTGTTGCTTGAGTTCTCTAACATGGAAACTTTAACGCTAATATAAACAATATTGTAGTGTCAATAGTTCATAGTTAATTACTTGAAGCGACTTTCAAGGACCATATAGACAAACCGGCATGCATTGCGGAGTTTTTCGCCTACAGAAATCGAACTTTAACGCAAAAATTTTTCCTTTGTCGTTATTTTTTTTACTCGGAGCTCAACTTGAGAATTGTTTCTTTTTTGTATGAATTACACGATTGACTAATCGATTCACTTTGAGAATTAGCAACAGTAAAAGAAATCGCAAGCGCTATAAATTTACATACCGGTTTCTCTATGGGATTTTAACAAAGTGTTCCACTGGAATTTGCTTCACGCGTTGACAACTGACACCCTCAGTTGTCAACCTTTTTTTGTTGCGCAAAATGCTAATTTTCAGATAAAGAAAACGTACTTGGTTAAAGATATTTTTAAATTCACGTTCTTCACTTAAGTTTTACTTGCGGATACCTACGTTTGGTGTCGACGACGTCAAGGGTCGCTAGTTTTGCTCTGCACTGCTTGTAGTGGAACACTTTGATTTAATTTTACGTAGTTTGTTATTTATATGAGACCAAGAGACAGCTTGTAGACAGGCTAGTTTAGCAGCTGCAAATTATGTAAGGTAGGTGGCTTTCCCTTTGTTGATTTGGGAACAGGGGTTTTCTTTCTATTTGAAGGGCGAACTTTGAGATGTCGACACAGAACACGCGCAGGTTTTATGTTAACTTGTACAAGTTGCGGCAAGCTAGCGATATTCTGAAGTCTGATTTGCTAAAGCAGCGTAGCTTTTGATTTATAAAGTTCGAAGCGTGATTTTGCAGCATTTTAAGGGCGCTTTTAAGGCCAGTTTTAGGACGCGCATTTTTTCTTCTCTCAAACGTTGAAGTTCTGTGTAGGAATTCTCAAAGTTTGCTTTAAGTAGGAAGGCTTCGCTTGCCCTTTATCTGTCTGTGTAGAAGAAACTTTTGAGAAGTTTGACGTGAATTGCTTTTCCCGGGTTTCTGTGTACAGGCGGGTAAATATTGGAGAAGTCTGCCCATTACTCTTTAAGTAAGGACAGACCTCTTCATATTTACCCGCCTTTATACTTGAACCCGAGAAAAGCATTTCTTTTTGAGTGCTTCTCTTAAGTTTTTGTGCACCGGCGGATAAAGTTTGGGCAGTTTTCACCTTGTATTCTCAGTAAGGTGAACTCTGTTCAACCTTTATCCGCTCGTGCATAAAAACTTAATGGAAGCAACTCCCGTTAAACTTCTCAAGAGTAATTCTACTCAGACATATAAAGGGCAAGGGAAACAAGCCCTGTTCCCAAACACTGATAAGGGGAAAGACATCTAACCCCCAAACAGATGTAAAGGTGAACACAAAAAGAGAAATAAAAAGAACTGAAAGAAAACCCAGGTGTACGTCGAGTGGGTGAAGGGTCTAGCAGAATACGCATAAATTAATTCTGCATAATTTTTTTTTGCTAATTTGCAATTCCCAAGGGAGTTGAGAACAATGGCTTTATCGAAAACTACCGAAAACTTGTAGAGTGGATCAATCCCCTTGGGAATACCTCCATTGTTTCAAGGTGTTAAATTATGTAAATCAGGTTTGCATCTCATTAACGGCCATGTTTCGGTGAAATTTTGGCGAGAACAATGGAAGAACAATAGGAGAACAATAGACGGACAATGATGGGTCGACTCT
>JAOBRG010341247.1:0-15736 GCA_027574985.1 Umimayanthus nakama | reverse complement strand
ATGTTTCGGTGAAATTTTGGCGAGAACAATGGAAGAACAATAGGAGAACAATAGACGGACAATGATGGGTCGACTCTCATTTTTTCTAAGTCTAAACTTATAAATTTTTCAACTTTGACTCTCAAAAACTAAGTTAAATTCAATTGTCATTGCAAGTCAAAATTCTAAGTTAACAATGGATTTCGCTCTTGTTTTCCAATTGTCAACGACACTTGAAGTCTATTGAAAATATCATTAAAATCTTAAGTGTAAACAATGGAAGTTTTATAAGAACGGGGGACAGACAGCCGCGGATAAAGCTGCACATCAACTGTTTACCAACTTAAGTTGTTCAAAAACTAAGTTAAAGTTTGTTATTAAAAAGTCAATATCTAAAGTCAAAATCCAAAGTTAGCAAACGAGTTTGCTATGTCTTACAACAGTTCAAAAAATCTAAGCTTTCGGAAATAAAAGTACACACTAACATCGCACACTTGATTTCTCCAACCCAAAAATCCTACAACACTTCACAATCTGCAAACAACTAGAGTTCTAAATTACTATTATCAAGTCTTTGACGGCCGAAGTTTACAGGATAACACAAAACAAAAGACTATCAAGGAAACATAAAAAACAATTCAACATTCTCCGTTCCTCAGAAATTAACCAAGCAAAAAATATTAAACGTTGTGTGAGTTATGCCGCCCTGAAGCTAAAACAAAAAATTTACAAAACAAACATTAACTTTCAAAACAAATCTACTTCGCAAAGAGTATTTGGAACTGTGTTGCAGTTGGACCGTTGTAGTTTTAACGCAAAGGTTACGAGCTATATTTCTAAATCTTTCACGCATTCTTCCCAAATAGGCCCGTTACAAAACCGTACTCTGCACGATTTACCCTTAACTTTAAAATAACTCTTAAACAATCTTCTTTAATATCTAGCAAGTCCTCGTTTAAAGTTAAAAGTAAACTGAAGAACACAAAAGTTGCGGTTCAACAAGTAAGCTTTATTGTTTATAAGGCACATACTATTTACAAACTGTGTTTGAACACGATTGAAATTCCAATAGCTCTGTCAACAAACTGAAGACACTCGGCCTTTTTACTTCGCGGCAAAATAGCACGACAGTAGACAAAAGTGAAAACTTTCGATAGCGCATAACAAACTGCCCTAACATGATTATTGTGATGGTACCTGAGTGTGCAGAATCTCCTAATAAGCGCCACAAATTGATACCCTAGACTGGAGAATGTTCTGAGAACAGAACGAAGCTTCTAAATATCTCGCCAGTTTGCTGCATTCACGAGTCCTGCACTGGCATCACCGTCCAATAACCCATGGAAATCAAAACTGGTCGGCGGCTTCAACTTGAACTTGAAGGCAAAACCCTTTATGCTGGCCTTTGACGGCAAATATCCTGGTACAAAGAAGATGTAAACATTTAAAAGTCGACTGGTTAAATAATATCTGCACTTCGAACAGCGTACTTTATGCAAACACAGAGCGCCTCTCATTAGAATATTGATACCGCCTTTATTGTTTCTTATCGTTCTTTTTCGCAGCTTGAAAACGAACACAAAAGCCCGCAATCAAAACGGTCAACATAACATTGCGGGAATGTTATCTGTCACCCATCTCGCGAAATATTTTAAAAAAGGTTCAAATGAAAACAGAAAACACTTCGTGCAGAAAGTTGTGATTAATAAATTGCTACGTTTTAAAATAAAATTTAAAAAATTAGCCATTTTAACAAGTTACAGCATCTTTTTATTTTGCTTATTCACAGTTAGACACAGCTAAAATTTGTAAATATACTTGCACATTGTTTTATTAAATGCACAAAACATTTGTTTTCAAAAAATTAAACCGCAAAATAGGGATGCGTATCATATTATCTGAAATCAGTTATGTTTTGCAGTTATTCTGCAAAGTTTGAATTGGTTTGAGACGTGCAAAAATGTTTTACGTGAATTTTAGGTTGCGCGCACGATTTCTCTGGACGCCGGCACAGTACACAAACTGATATAGTGACAATAACTTAAGGGTTAAGTTTGATATTTCTGCTGGGAAAATTTCAGAACACTTTGCAACCAATAACTTAGAACTGCAGTTCTGCAGACCTAAAGTTTGATTGGTTTCAAATGCGCTTAAATGAATCCCTAAGCTGTTACTTGCCCGTAAGTAACACAAACAAAATACCCATTTACATTAATAATAATAGAAATAATAGAAATAATAACAATAATAATAATAATATTTATAATAATAATAATAATACTAATAATAGAAATTATAATAATAACAACAACACCAACAATAATAATAATATTAAAACAAGGAAAACAATAACAATAATGATAATAATAATAAGTATAATTAGCAGCAGTAGTAGTAATAAAAACAAGAATAAGAATAAGAACAGTAAAAATAATATAATAGTTATTGGTAGCAATCGTAGTACTTAAACATAATAATAACAAAAATGACAATAGTCAAAATAATATTTAACGAAATATTTTTCAGTGTTCACAGAAAAACTGGTCGTCAATTTTGCAAGTCCGGCTTTTATTCATGCGAGGAAAGTTTTGTATACGTCCATTTTACCAGAACATAGTTACAACTTCAGCTGGCAGGCCAACATGATCTGTAAACATCGTAGATTGGATTACGAAGGTGAAAAGATCAACAATTCCTGAGAGAGGCTAAACAAATAGCCTTCAAAATTATCACAGACTATAGTAATCAGGTATTGTGGCTACCAGGTGAAAATAAAACTCTTACCTTGCGCGAGGTTGGCGCAGTTGGTTTAATCTCTGACTACCAACCAGGAGAGTCAGGAGGTCCTGGGTCGAGGGTTGAACTTTGGGCGACCTTCTCCGTGGACAGGGACATTAAGCCATTGGTCTATTGTAGTTTCCCAGCGTTCCTTTCGAGGGACTTAAAAAGAACGCATACATTTTTTGATATGAATAGGCTAAAGCCGGTGTTGTGGGCTGTTAAATGAAGGCACAACTTTTAAATATCTCATACAAAAAACCGTTGTGAACCTATATAGACCCTCAACCACCAAGCCTTGCGTTTGTAGTAAACCGGTTGCTGAAAAGCCCCGCGCATAGCACCTGAAATGTAAGTATACATATGCTCTGCACATGAACGGGAAACCGCCTTATACGACCTTATACATGTCGAAAAAATAAACCAGTATACAGATATCAGCCTCGTTTCAACCTCTTCTCGATCGTATTTGTATAGAATGCAATATACACCTAATTCAAAAAAGCTTGTCTTCTGATTTGATGCATTGTGCATTGCGCATTGTTACATAACCAGACCGCAACGCACCATGGGTGTAACGAATTTTTAAATAGCATTGCACATGCCGAAATGAAACAGCCACATTCATGTATTAGCCCTGAAAGCATAGTGGAGAACGAATTTCGCTATGTCAAAATAGACACCCACAATGCTATTTCAAAGCTTCGTTTTATACATGGTGCATTGCAACGCGGTTATGTAACAATGCGCAACGCACAATGCAACTAATCAGAAGACAACCTTTTATGAATTAGGTGTATAACCATCGGTTTACGCTAATCCTTTTTCGAACCAGGTGTAGAATAATACTTTTATGCATACTGTATGGTGTTGACACGTTGTTACGGATTTGAAATTTGGCATTTTTATAGCTAAATAGCTGAAATTCAGCCAAAACGGTGTCAACGTGTTTGAAATTTTGAAAACTTTTCAAATTAACATTGCAAAACACCGCCACTTTCGATTTAATACGAAAGTGCTATTTCGTGGTTTTAACTGTAAAATACAAACATAGCGGCCTTTGAAAAAACACTGACACTGTTTTCGACTGCGAACAGTAACTTTTTTTAACAAGTGAATAAAGTAAGGTAAAAATTATACTACATGGGGAGGGGGGAAGGAATTACATTTTGGTGCGTTATACATGCATTATACAAGTAGATGAGTAGAAAGAAACTCGGCAACAGTCATTTCAACTAAATTTATGATCTAACTGGCAGCCTTTTTTTATATGAAAGCATTTGTCAGGTTTAATTTGTTCTTATGTATATGGTACATTGTTGGCCAAATTCAACATGAGTGCTCTTAATCTACTTTTATGCGGGTTTCGAAGTCAACATAGTGCAAAAAGAAGACAAAAAATTGCATCGTTTTGGCTGTCACTACGGCGGTGCAATTAATTAATTTTTGGAGGTATTTTTGAGGGGTATCTATTGCTAGAGCTCTTTTGGAGAGTTTCCGGACCAATTGTAACAAAGCCAACTTTGTCGCAGAACTCCAAACGGTCTCATACTTTCAACATCTTTAATCACCTTCAAACCGGATTTAATTTGGTCAAACATTCGCGGAGTTTGTTTTTGTCGCATTTACCATATAGATAGTATTGAAACTGATAAAGCCAAATTTTCTCAATAATCAGTATATGTGTTTAAGTTAACTGGTACCTGTAATTGCATGTTAGTGGTATTTAATCTCGTTTCTTTAAAAACCACCTCCAAAACCGCTAACGCCAGTCGTCATCAAAACCACTTAATGGCCGATCAATGAAAAAATCCCCTTCTTGAACAACCCTAATTTGTGTTCAAAAGCAAAACGTTTGAAAAAAAGAAAGAAAAAAAAATTTGTTTAAAAAAATACAAAAAAAACTATATGCCCGCTGTGAATGACGGTTAGTAATTTGTCGCTTGGTAACAAAGGCCGGTGATATTCGTCAAAATAAGTCCGTAACTCCATGATTTGCATATAACATCTATCAAAATCCAAGCGAACATAATATTTAAGCGATTTGGTAATTCAAAGGATGAGACACTGAAGACGTTGTGTTAAAGACAAGGTCAAGAGTAGTAGAAAGCTCGCGTGTTCTGTTCTAGTTCTTACGACAGTTCCCAAGAGATCCCAAGAGGTTTTTGTGATTTTATAATGTCATATTTATGGCGGCTCGTGGGAAATATTGTGTAAACAAGGCTTCTTTGTCGAAGAAACATGACCAACGACAACTCATCCACAAAAAACTGTACCAGTTTGGTCGCTTCAACTTCGTGTCCGTCGACTGCTGCCATTGCCACTGAAACAATCGCACTGCTCTTTGTTTTTCTAGCTTCAACCGTTGGGAATGTATTGATAATTCTCGTAATTCGCCAGAGCCGACGACGAAATGAATGGACAACCAATTATTTTGTCACGGCGTTGGCAATTTCGAACGTACTGACTCCGCTTATGTGTGTTCTTTGGACTTTAATATGGATTTTACAAGGAACATGGCTACTTGGAGATGTGACTTGTAAAATTACCTTCTTTTTCCACTTCATAAATGGAGGAATATCAGCTGGACTGCTGGCTTGTATGTCACTGGACCGTTTCTATGTAACCGTTCATCCGTTAAGCTTTAAAATGACACGAGCCCAAACTAAAGAACTGATCACTTTTGTATGGCTTTTCATGATTTGCGTCAGTGGGCCGGCATTATACTTTTACAAAACAACAACGATGGATTTACAGGGGACATATTCAAGCAAGTTCTGCATCAGCGATCCTGCATCGGTGGAGTGGAAAATTTATATAATTCTGTTCTTTCTCGTGGCGCTGTGCTTTCCGCTGATGTCAACCTGTGCTATGTATGGACGGATTGTCTACAGTGTTTCAATTCGCAATCGGCAAGCAAGAACTTGCCCAAACGACTTTCGAAGGCACACGGGTTGTGTCCCTCAGACAAAGATTAAGGTTTTGAGAATGCTGGTTGTTCAAGTTCTTATTTTTACGATTTGCTATACACCATACTTTATCACTTTGGTTCTCCAAGCGTTAGAAGTAGTCAATTTCAAAGCTGCCTTGTACATTGCAACATTAGTTCTCGCGTTCTCAAATTCGGGACTAAATGCGCTAACATACGCTCTTTTCAGCGCTGATTTTCGCCAGGGTTGTAAAAGGATAATTTGCAAACCCGATGCTTCACAAGCCTATAGACTGCAATCCCTTGGAAGGAAAAATAGGATTTCGCCGTTTGAATTCAGCTCCGATCACTTTGAAGGAATCGAAATGCGACTGCCCGAGCACAAACCGTTCGAGAAACGGGCATCTACTTGCGCCCCGGCTCCGCCGGTTAACGGTAGAGCCAAACACTCTCCAGCCTGGAGCTCGGAAGTGAATAGCGCGCGGGGGTAAATTGCGAAGAATTCTTGCAGCGGAGCGAAAATTATTCCGTAATATTCTCGGTGAAATTATAATTGAGTTTTGATGCTTCACCTCCGGGGGCTTGAAAGTGTACACATTGAAAATTGCATTGATTGAAATGTGGTCAAAGTCCTTACGAAATTTAAAACATTTTATTATAAAGAAACAATCCTTTAAAATTGGATAAAGTCAAACCACATTAAGAGAAAATATTAAAAAGCAAATTTTAAAATATTTATTATGGTCTAGAAATTCCAGATTATTATTTTATAAGATGAATACTTAACTAAGAAAACCGTCAATGAGCAACTTGAGAATACGCCGGCTTGGCGATGAAGTTGCGATTTCTCAAAATGTCCATCAGTAAGTTGTATATTTGGGAAGAATAAAACATGAAAAGTTTAACTTCATTTGTGATTTAGATCTTGCTGAAGTTTTGCCGTTTAGTTTAATAGTTATGATGTTCAGCAGTTGTGCCAACAGGCAATATGGTATTACGGTTGCACCTGCTTGGGCCGAATCGCTTGTCATTTCTTCTTTTGTCAATTGTCTTTGTGTATTCTGTCAAAGAAACAAAAATCCCAATCTGACCAGAGCTTTTTCTGAACGTAACTATAAATATTGCACTCGGATAAAAGAAAATTAATAAAATATAGTGCAAGTTATGAAATGTTGCAAAAATTTTGAATGGCCATCACCGCTTCTACAAGATGAACACTCAAATATACCGACCCAGCCATTTGTTGCTATTTTTCTTCACATGCACAGAAACAGCTAGACTCACAACGCCGGTTTTCCAATAAGTTGGCCAAGCAAACATTTGTTTTGGTAGTTCAGTTTTAAAAAACTTTTGTCGTTTCCTTTCATTTTTTGTTTTTGTTTCTATATTGTTGTTACTCTTAGTATAAATTGTGTTAATGCATTATCGAACATGTTGCAAGACGGATGTTTTACAGAGAACCAAAAATAATCTATATTTCTTATTTTATTTGTCAAGCATAATAGGCGATGAAAAACACAAAAATTTTTTTGGCTTGGCGGAGAATCGATGCAAATTAACCTGATTCGATTTTACGGCAGAGAATGAGAAAAACTAAAATGAATGGCCAAAGCTGTGCCCACTCAACTGTTGTCGTTCAATATCAGAGTAAAGTATAAGTTTTCAAAATCTATAATATTTTACCAGATATGTCAAAATATGAATTTTATGGCAGAACTGTCCTCAGGAGGGGATGGGGGCTTGCTGCCCCGTTGAAGGTCTCTTGAATGCCTTTTGTATTTGGTAAAAGAAATTAATCTCGTGTATCTCGCCATCGCCCGCATGAGACTTGGGCACCGCGTGAAAAATCTTCGTTATACTAGTTATAGTTTTGAAAGAAAGACTTGCACACGTTTTAGGTATCGTACCGATGAACAGTTACTGATTTGCATTTTATTTCAGAAACGTAGGAGTCTGTACAGTTTCAATTGGCAAAATTCGGATCATTCGCTTTTATATCAAGATATTGCTTTAGTGTGCAACAGTCGCAACTCAAAATCTTATACCTTCCCAAAAAAACCCTGCCAACAAACATGGTCACTCTCGCTTCAATACAAAGTCGGCGCTTTTTCATCTTGTTTCATCACATGCATGCTCGTCACTTCTTCTTTTTAGTGGGTTTGATTACTACATTCTGCAATAAAATGCAAGCTACTCCTTAGTTTTCTCTAAATCAACTTGTTATAGATTACTTTGATCTGCCAAAGAGCTGTCTGCCATCGCTGTAATTTTGCTGGCACGGCCCATATAACTTTCCCGGGACCAACCTCCCAGGACAGACCCGAAATCTACCATATCTCTACAGTGTTCATGTCTTTTCTGTAACTTAATTGAAAACTTGTTTCATTTTGTTCAATTTTGTAAGGATTTTTCCATATGACCCAAAACAATCCCATTTTTTTCTTAGACAAAAAGTCACTAACCTCCCCCCCCAAAAAAAAACAGCTTTTAAAGTTGCATACCACTTGCAGTTACCACCTTGACATCACTCTCGGCATCCAATTACTTCTTTCACCACCCCATTCACAGAAGGATCAAAACCATAAAATTAGTTTGAGATTTATTGCCATCTTTGTTCGAAACTGTGACCTAATATACGTCCAATCAAAAGTTTACAGGTTTTGCTTCAGAAGGCAGACGCCTTCATCCACTACTACACAAGATGAGTGACAACTTTCAGGAGGCATCAAGATCCCCAACCCCAGACCCCCATTCAAAAGAAATTATTTTCTTACTGTTGTCAATAAGAGTTACACTCTTGGGGCTGGCTTCAATTGTTTGTCTCCAGCTTTACAAAGAGTTGCACTACAGTAAACAAATACACCTTAGGACACAGACCAGCTCCATCTGTCCATCCAAACAATATGACACTATAAAAAGAGAGGGTTTACAATGTGACTGTGAAAAACAGCATTTTACTTATTTGTTTTTTGCAATATTGTAGTACACTGAATGCTGTATAGTTTGAAAACGTTCAATGCTACTTGGTCAGTCAAATGAGAGAACACAACCTGGAGGGGGGGGGGTACTAAACAGAACACTTAGTGGGTATGTGCTGCTGGCCCCTCCAAGTCCTTTCTCTGTTCCTGACCAGCTTTTGGTTCATTTTAAATCGCCTGGTCTGGCTAGACTAGCCATCAAAAATCCCTACCCAGCCATAGACAACTATATATCCTGCTCCTAACCAAAAAACCTGAAAACAATACCCTGAACAGTGGCACATACCAGTGTAGCAAATACAGGAGGGTAGCTCCACCCCACCCTCCTAGGTCACATACTGTATCAATGTGTCTACCAGTGGGGGGGAGTGGGAGGGGATAGCAGAGGGCTTCTGTCTTACTCCACCCTTCCCCCCCCCAACTCTTTCTAGAATTGTTTTCACTGTGAGTCACTAAGAGTGCCAGGCTGGTAAGGTTTCACCTTGTAAGTTGAATCTGATATTCATTGGGATTCAACGGAAAATCAACAAAAAATATCTGCATTCACAGTTGCACTTTAAACTTCACAAAAGACTTATTCATTAACCATGTAAGCCCTTAACATGACAAATGATGTGTTCATAAATTCTCCTAAAAGGTATTCATACTTTCCTTTTAAACAGTTTGGGAGAATTTTTCTTTCTATATTGGATACCTTACAGTTTTTTTTATCAGTTCCTACAGGTATGTTCTCACAACAAAAACGTTTTGTCCCAGAGAGAGAAGATAGTCCTAGATAAAAATGCTGAAACTGAAGGGTAAACCAAAATAATTATCTAAAACGACCACAGTATACCTGTCTTCACTTACACTGTATGCCAACTATTGTAAATTCTGAATATCATCAATCTGTTGCACTTACCCGAGTGATTACCAATTTTTTATCCACTTCAATCTGTGGAAAAACATGCTGCTATAGAGAATCGCAAAATGGTAAATGCGAGAACTGGTAAATGCAAGCACAGACATATTTTTGGTGAAAGTGAGAACTTTTGCAAATTTTTGGGGAGCTGTGAACAAACTAGTCATTCATAACTGAATGTTCAATCTGTATAATTATTCACTTTTCTGTTGCTTGGGCCTACTAACTTCACCTATTTCATGGGTAGCCTTCTGTTAATTCTTAAGTTTATCAAGTATTTTTCTGGTATACTGTAATATATGGTGCATAATAGAGTCTGCACTCCTGCAGTGCTGAGCAGGTTGGAAGCATTTTTTAGGCAAGGCACTCACATGTTTGAAGGTATATATGCCACAGTTGAAAGTTAACAAAACTGACTACAGTGTACATGCACATGCCTTTATTTAGAGTGTCCCTTGGGCACTAATCTAGTTTAGTCAAGAAAATCTTCTTGGTGAGCGTGACGACAGGGGCTGGACACTGCTTGTAGCCTTGCTTGGTGAATGCCTCAGAGACTTCTTCGTTCACTTTGACCATCATGGATATCAGGTCTTCCTTCTGGCTGTATTTCAAGAGCACTTCATGCAACTTGGAAACGTACCATGAACCACTGACCTGGCTTCTCCAGCTAACATACCCTAATAAAACAATATAGTGCCATGATCAACACAAAAATGCAAGGCAAACACAAGAATGATTCATGGAAAAAATAGACAGTAAACATGGCAGATAGTTCAAGCCCCTATTAGCTGCACTTTTCAAGGTCAAAAACTAGAAAAAAAAATTTGACCAAAGATTCGCAACACAATGCCAGGAATGTCTTTTTAAACAAAAACAATTGGCTGTTATGCTCATGAGTTACGACAGACGAAATGTTCTCCTTTGAGAACTGCTCACTCACTCAAGTGTGACAAGTTTTCACCATGTAATTATATTGAGCATGGATTTTTCACATCTCATAACAAATTACTAGCTTTCAATAAAAAACTGGAGTACAACTGTAAGGACACAGTAGCCAGTGCCACAGACCACCTTGCAGTAGTGTCTGTCAGGGCCGTAGCCAGACACAAAATTTAGGGGGGGCATTTTCAAGAAACGTTGGTTTGCTACAGATGCTTTTTAGCTCTTTTTGAGACAAAATATACAAAAAATTACTTCTGGTCCAAAATTTAGGGGGGGCATTTGCCCCCCTGCCTGACGCTGGTTACGGCCCTGTCTGGGTTGAGTTACATGCAAGTTAATGGGTGGAGCACATTTTTTGTGGCCTGTGACACACTATCTACAATGCCAGAAAAATTCAATTAATCCAAACAACTTGGAATCTTGATTGTATATACATGTAATAAATGAAAACAATGTCTGCAAGTTAAGATATGTCTCAGATGTTAGATATTAAACTCATCTGTCTTTGATAATTTTCAGTCTTTTTCAAAAAAAAAATGCTTGGGAAGAAACTGAAACCAGGCTTACATGTATCAGAGAGGTCAGCCAAGTGAGAACACAAGACAAAAATTAATCTCCAAATTTATTTATAAAAAAGAAAAAATTTGTGAGGTAGACAACACTTAAGGACTGCAATACGAGGAAATTTGGAACATCTTCACTGGCTCATTGTCCCCACTGAACAGCGGCTGGGAGTCTTTATATTCAAAACGCTTCCCTCAGAGCTGCTGTTTTTCTTTTAATTACTCTCTTTCTAGTGCATCACAATCTCAATAAGTCTTTCATTTATTGCTGCCATTTTTGCAGTTAGCATTGTCTGCAGCACTCTTAGTTATGTGGCAACCCGCTACTGACATGTAAGCCTGCTACAGTCGCTGCTTCTTGTAACAAGGTATGTGGCATACTTTGCAGTGCTTACTGTTAAAAAACATGTACGGAAACCAATTTGAGACCACCACAGAAGTAGTAAAATACTGTATGACCAAATAAAACCTGAAGGAAGTCCTACTTCTCTTATTGTTAGAGGTATACAAAGGTAAAACATAAACTCAGAATGAACTGCTATCTACCTGGTGGAGTAGCATAGCCCAGCAGAAAGTGGCTCTCATTCGGCTCAGCACTGTGTCTCATAGCATCTTCAACAGAACCTTGAACTGCATCTTGCTGCACTGCTGCACCCCTGTCAAATTCACGACCTCTGCACGCCTGTATGAAAAACAGCTTGGGTTTTCCAGCCAGTGAGGGGCAGGCTACTCCAGTCAGCTGTGCTGTAATTTGGTTCAGATACACAAGGTTTGAATCACTTCCATAAATTCCACCATTGGCTCCATGACTTAAAAGGCAGCATACAAAACAGTCATAATCGGAGTGATCTTTGCCAGAGACGTCCCTCACCACGTCATAGATTTGATGAGCCTTAAGGTTGTTTCTTATCACAACAATAAAATTCAAATTGGTCCACAAATGTTTGAGATTTTCAACATCCTTTTCAGTGCCTTTTCGCTCTCTCAGGTCTTCGGGATTATCATCGAAATCTTTGTTACTGATGATCAAAGCAATACCTCTGGGGTTTCGGTCCATGCGATATGCAGGCATCTCATCGACCTGGTCTAAGTGGGGTGGGAGAGCATCCCTGACCTGAACTGGATATCGACCTACCACTGGCACACCAGTTGCTGGGATAGGGCTTTTCACCTTGAAATCTGCTGGTTTCAGCAGAGGTGCTTTGGGAGGGGTGACTGTTCCCTCAGGGTGGACAGAAGGCTGTCTTCCTGAACCACTTGTTTGTCTTTGTGGCATGACGATACCAGGGCCTAGTTGTAAACAAAATTTAGTTTAAACGACGTTACCCCTTTACACAAATATAAGAGTGTAGTGCTCTATATTATTTAGCATTTAATATTTGAACTTTTCTTTGTATTTTTTCTTATGTAACACCGTCAAGTGACACTTGTAATAGAAACTGGTTTAATGTTTCATTTGCAGATCTTTGTTATTTTATATGCACCAATATTTTGTAAAAGCAAAAAAAAAACAATAAAAAAAACCTTTACTCTTAGAGCTGATAAGAGTACTGAGGACATGAATTCTAGTTTACTTATATACCTCTGACATATAAGGTTTCTTTTAAGGCCAGTATACATACTGGAATGCTAACCTTTTATAAAGGGGGGGGGAGGGGGTTGGAGGGGCACATGATAGGGTGATGCTGCAAGCCTGAGTGATATTTGACACTTTTATCAAATATATATACTTTTCTTGAATAGTAGACAGTGTTTCTTCTAAACATCAAAGTTCGAAAATCTTTGGAACATTTTTTTAACACTTTCCAAAGGTTTTCCAAGGTTACACTTAGGCCACACCAACTTAATTTCTTGGTTTACGGATTTTTTTGGTCAAAATGTTGGACTGCAGGAGGGAAAAAAAAGAAAAAGAAGTTGGTTTCTCATATTTTACAGTAGTACTAAAAAGAGACATGTATTTTGCAATTTGTGAAAACAAAACATTGTTCCGGAGGACCACAGTTTTAATCTGTTACCTTTTGTACTTTAAAGTACGTCCCAACTCACTACTAAGTCATGTAAACAGAAATCGTGACTGCCAACCCTGCTGCCGCGTAATTTCCTCTTCTTAGTTTTTGACGGTTAAAAAGGGGGGTTTGTATTATTTTGTTATCTCTGATGAAGTCCGAACTTGGACGAAACGCATAAGATCAGTAAATATTACAAAACTGAAGGAAAAGTCTTCTTTGTGTTGCTCACTGAAACCTAAATAAAATTTTAAAAAAATAAAAAGAATAAAAAAAATTTAAAAAAATAAAATTCTTTTTTTTTTCAATTTTCGAGAAAATTGGATCGGCGGTTCCGTAAACCAAGAAATTAAGTTGGTGTGGCCTTACAACACAACACAATATTTTATTTAAACACATGTTGCCCAAGAGCTACAAAGCTCATTCAGAATGTGAACGTGTACAATAAAATATTACATGGTAAAGTACTTGTACCTAGTAAAGATTTTCTGATTTCTTGAAGATTTTCCAACATTTTCCAAACAGTTCTAAAGACTTCCAAATACTATAATAATTGCTGAAAATGTTTGAAAATTTTCCATATCCTGCCAAACATTTTTGTCTATTTTCAATTTTTTATTGTTAATGGCGTTCTTTGATGACAGTACCAACTTAGGAGTTACTGCAAATGCTGTATTATAAGTTCAACAAAAAAACATCACAAGCCAATGTTTTTTGGGGTACATGTTAATAAATACGAAAGTCGTTGCAGTCCTACTTGGGAAAAAGACACTTTCTTTTTAGCTGCACTGAGACAATCATACATGTAGATATGAAGAGTGATTTTGAGAAATGATAAGCGAGTGGGGAAAAGAACTGCTGATTTGACATGGTACCCAAAGACTTAAGGGAAAAACAAGCAGTTATTACAGAATGAGAATATAAGTCACAATTAAGCTTTTATAACTTAAAAATTAGAATTTGTACTTAAAAATATAAAAACTAACATAACCCACCAGCAAGTTCCTGTTGGTATTTCTTCACTCTCTCTGTCAAATCCCTTCGGTGTATATTGTCAAACATTTCTATCAAAAGGTCCACTTTGTCAGGTGCAATGTCTTGTCTTGAACTCAGTTCTGTAAATAGGCCTTTCCCATTTTTTATTCTCTCCCTAATTGCACCTTTAACATGAAAGAATCAGAAATTTAGTTGATATATACTATAAGATAAATAAAGCAACTGAATACATAGAGTTACTATATGGCTGACAGATTTCACGTGCTGTGACAGTGATCGGTCAATTTCAAGTCTGTAAGTTACTGTACGGAACGCTGGCTCTCGATCACCTTTTCAAAACCGGAATAACCAACAAAGCCATATATTAAATAAACATTTTATTAGCCTCGTTTGCTCGGTCTGTGTGGCAAGTTATGGATCCTCATTTTTTCCTTCCTTGTTTTCATGGCCCACGCGCTTCGCACTTGGGCCATAAAAAGGAAGGAAAAAACTTGGTCTATAACTTGCCGTACGGACCTCGCAATCGGCTAATAAAAGGTACATGTATTTGTGGAGTGTGTTTCAAGAATGAGATCCTACCTACAATCCACAGGTTGCAGTGGAAAAGAAATGGCAACTTGGAAAATATACTATCAAATAATTATGTTTTTCTCTTTAAGTTCTAACAAAAACATTGACAGCAGATAAATGTTCAGCACAGCTGTCAAAATTAATAGATTAAAGTTTTAAGCAAGTTTGAGATCTATTTACAATTCATTGCTGGGTTTACACACTTCAAAATCTTTGACCTAACCTGTCAATGTTCTATCAGGAATTATGTTTATTTTTAATTATGCTTTGGCTGTGTCCCTATGCACTGAGAAGTTGGGTGAGCAGTCAATAAGCTCGAAGCTTTTTCATACTCTCCTTGATAGACTCATGCCAACATAGACCTCAAGTTTGAGAACAGTAAATGCTGGTAGTATTGTCACACCAAATTTGTATAAATTAGGGTCTCTAAAACAGCCATTTCATGCATTTTGAGACGAATTCCTTGCTGATCAGCCACAATGTAATAAGAATTAAAAGGGTTATTTCTTGGTTGAAACACATTCTTTAAGTTGGAAAACATTCTATTTACAATTCGAGTAGTTTTTAAGGATGTTTGATGAGCTATTTTTTTGTTATTGTGTGAATCACAGCACGAAAACTAAGATTATTTTGGGAATTGGCTGATTTTGTAGAAAATGCATAGCTTGCACGGCAAATGTGGGTTTTTACTCAGTTGCGGTGGGTCGGCAGGTTTAAATGTTCAAATGCGGGCCAGAGGTGCCGGTCACTTGGGGTCTATGCGCTAAGCATGGACCATTTCTCAAACCTCCAACACATCACTTACACATGACTGTTACAACTTGTGTTTTTTCTAATCCTTTGGATCAAGCAAAAAATCAATTTTCTGTCAGTTCATAGCCATATAGGCTTCCTAGAAAATAATCCCTGAATGCAGGAAACTTAAGAATAAGGAAATTTTGCTGAGGGTTAGGAATGAGTGCGCCCCTCAACCAACCCCCCCCCCCCTCCCTACTCTAAGGTTCAAAATAAATGGGGAGAGAGTTATTTTTTTGTTAATTTTTGTGTTGTGGGGGGGGGGGGGGGGGGGGGGGGGGGGGGGGGGGGGGGGGGGG
>JAOBRG010341236.1:0-14470 GCA_027574985.1 Umimayanthus nakama | reverse complement strand
ACAACAACAACAACAACAACAAACTTTATTTTACCCTTTACATTAATTTACATTCAGTTGCATATAACAATTCAAAACAGAGTTTCTAATGGCCATTAGTCGATAACCGCTCAGATTCTTTATTTCAGGAAAGTGGGCCAACAAACGGTTAATAGCTTCAGTAAATTGTCTTTCACTGGTATCGGGTTCACAACCGCTTTGTATCATTCTCACTTGTCAACTGCACAAAGCGTTTTTTCAACTTTTAACAAAAGAACATCTTCTTGACCAATAGACACCGAGAATGCAATTTTAACATGTAAACAAAAAAGACAATGGCGGCGAGATCAGAGACTTGGCGGCTGTTTCCAGAGGTCGTCTCGCGTTCAGCCCCTTGCTCGCTTCGCTCGTGGCGGGGCCTCACGGCTCGCTCCAGCCTTTGGCTGTCGTTGGGCCCGCGCTTTGCGCTCGAAGAAGCGAGACGATCTCTGGTACCCAGGGTAGCCGGACTGACGCCAATCACCACAAAACGGACGTACTCTTAAACCCCAAAACACATGTCTTCCACGATTCTGATTGGTCGTCTTGTGCCGCGTATTTGGGCTCTCAGAACGCGTAGTTGAAAACGTTTTTAAAAAACTTTTCCGTAAACCAACTTTTGATAAGAAACTAAATCAGTAACATGGCCAGAAAGTAAGAACACAAATGGACCCAATTTATTTTTCTTTTTAAAAACCATGAGTCTTTTGACAGCCAGTTGCAAGGCCTTGCTAACTTGTGCTAGATTAGTGTCCGCTTAAAAATTTCAAAAACTTATTGGACTCAATAAGTCCATAGTAATTTTAATTAAAAGAATATAATCTTAACAAAAATAAGGGCACCTCTATCTCGTCCCCTTTACCACGGTCTGTTCGACTGATGGAAGGAGGCTGTCTTCTGCGAGTAGTGAAGCCGTGTATGGCGTCCCGACTCCTACCTCTACCTCTTCCCACCAATACTGCCTGGGTTCTAGTATGTTTCCCTATCTTTTGGTTAAGGGCTTGCCGCACAACGAAGATAGCTGTATGTAAAATTGCGCGCTAAGGGAAAATTTCGGCGTGTGACCACGTAAGATTGAAATATGTTGCAAGCCAAACTGCGCGCATATTTTGTAGGAGTATAACCAGATTCCACTTGTGCAACAACTTACTCTACAAATTCATCGAGTTTTAGAAGGTAGCTTTATAGCCATACTTGAGAGTGAGAGTGAGAGTGAGGGCGAGGGTGAGGGCGAGGGTGATGGTGAGGGGGAGGGTGAGAGTGAGAGTGAGAGTGAGGGTGAGAGTGAGAGTGAGGATGAAGGTGAGGGTGAGAGTGAGGGTGAGAGTGAGGGTGAGAGTGAGGGTGAGGATGAGGGGAGGGTGAGGGTGAGAGTGATGGTGATAGTGATAGGGAGTGATGCTTTCCTCATATACCAATCATATACCGACCATAACAAATCGAATCAAATACCGATCATGAAATATCGGATCAAAACAGGTTGCCTGGCTGGTATAGCCCTTTTGGCTATTCTAAGCAATCAGCACCTACATGCACTTACCTGTTGTGAACTGTCAAAAATGAGGAACAATGAATTGTTGTTGTTGTTGTTGATGTTAGTGATAGTGATAGTGATATATAGCTACTGAAAGCTCATTCAACACTCTCCAGTGCGTTTTTCAGTGATAACAAACACACATAATATGTAAAATAAACTAGAGTCATATAACAATGTGAATATAAAATATGCATATCATATAGACACAAGATATAGGGGGTAAATTCTAGCTAAACACTAAACCTCACAGACGAAAAACATACCAAATCAACCCTCGTTGATCAATTCTGTATTCAGTTCACAAGTCAATGTACCTAATGGAGTTTTCATCAAATTTTTGGCGCTGCTATTCACTTTTTTTGTAAGAGCGTCTAGTTTTGGGCTGAGGCGTTAACTGATCTTAAATTTTTTAAACGGATTTCTGCTTCAAAGGTTCTTAAATGTTCTCAAGTACTTTTAGTGTAAATTACAAGTATGTATGTTCATTTGTTTATTTTCACCCGCACAAACCCACTGGGAGCTTGAAAACGCCTTATTGATTTGCTGCTAGTCTGGCCACCAAGAAAGCAAAGTAATAACATATTTAAAAAAATTAAAAACAAATTGTATATGCACAACATTATATATAGGCGGTGTTGCGTTAATTGACTGGGAACATCAGCCGAGAAGTACATTATTTCTATGTTTTGTGCAGTATACAAAACAAAAGCTCTGCGTCTTTCTTTAGTGTCTGATATGTTCTTAGCATTATCTTAATATTTAGAAATTTTTCAGTCTCGCATTGATTTCTTACAAAGAAGGTTCTCATGAAAAAGAGTTTTTATAAAAAAGAGCGTGGTTGTAGTTAACTGATCCACTTATCAGATATGTTCTTAAACACTGCGAGTTCTAGCAGTACGGTGTGAGTAAATCAGTTATTCTATCATTAATGAAAAGTAGAAAACACTTAAGAGACCATTCTTAGTGAGGATCATACTGGTTATTAGTTTTCATAAATATTTTATTCATAATCAATGCATTGTCGCTTTGTTTGCATTTTACGAATTAACAAAAGTGTTTAGGGGTTAAAAGGCTTTAGAGATTTTGCATTCGATCTGGTTCATCGGCATTACGTAACAGTTTCTTCTAGAAGCCAAGCAAACACATTTTTCAAAATTTAATATAAAATACTTAAATAGAAGCGGAATAATTATCATAAATAACACGTATCCTCATCACTCATAACTATAGTTAATAGACGAATGTAAATTTTGCCTACCTCCCTGAATCTTGGTAATAAAACATAATAAAGTTTTGTGAAAGATCGACGATGACAACTGCTTGTAGTGTTTTTATAAATTTAAATATTAAAATTAGTCAGCCTCCGAGACGGTCCGAGCGACATCAAGGCATTTTACACAAGACACGCTTTTTATAAGAACGAGGCTCAAATTTGGCCAAAATTTAAGAACAATGTATAAGATCAATCCAGGCTGAGATTTGGAATCATAAATGCATCCATAGTTTACTTTTCTTGATAAAATTATACTATTTTCCTCAAACTCGACTTATCGAGCGTTGAAATACTCAAAATGCTGAGAACGATCGAATTTCCATTGCGATTTATTCTGCTTGATAATCACAAGTTAGGCATATTTGGGATACTTTAGGAGTTATTTCTTGTTGTTGTTTTCTTGAGTACTTTTAAAAAAACCTATAGCTTAATATCAATTGAGGCTGAACTTTCCTAAAAAATTTTAAAGAACAATGAGGCTCGGCCAAAATTTGCTGGTTCTTATAAAAAATAGTGTGTATGATAATTTTTTGTATAAATATGCATAATATGTAAAAATAAAGTAAAAAATAAAGTAACTGCTGCATGAAAACCTGACCTACTGACTCTGCCGCACAGACAGAAGTTTGTTCACTGGCAAGTCAGTGCATACTTTCTAGAAAATTACTAAACTGAATGTTGTCGCCGGGACTTCTGTTTCAGTTTTTATCTTGTATTACCATATCGGCAGATGATATACGAGCCATTTTCACTATCATATATCATACGTTTCAATTCTTTGCTGTCAGTAACATGTTGTCAGTTTAAGCTAATGTTTTAGCAGCGCAGTTGCATTTGGTATGGAATCTTTGGGCTGACTCGTTTGAGTTGTTGAGGCGACGTATTATTTTCGAGTGCATGAACTGTGCAAAATGTTCAGCTTTTTAAAATGTTTATAACTCGGCTGTTGTTTCATCTAGTTTCCGGTCAGTAATATCTACTAGAACCCTCTGTTGTACATGTGGTGAAAAAGGTGCTTTGATCCATTCACAAGTTGACTTTCAAGCTTTCCATGCAGTGAGAGCCGGGGAGGGGGAGAAAGCGAGTAGGTTTCTATACACAAACGTATGAGCTGCTTTCGTCTTTATTGTTGACATGAATCTGTCGGATGGATGTTTTCGTTGGCGATAAAGCAATTGTAGTTTAAAAGCCAAACAAAACACGCAACTTGAGTTCACTCTTCTGCCAACCACGGTTCAGGATATTTATAGTGAGAGAAGATGTTGTATGCCAAAGTTGTTTTGTTTAGAATCGACTGCTCCTTATACACCGCTTTTATCTTTAAATGATACTATTAGACAAAAGGAGAGAAAGCGCATTATGTTTCTCCCAGGACAACCTGACTAACAACGAGGATCGCAATTCACGAGCTTTTGAAATTAACGTTTTTAAAAATTCAAATCGAAAGGTTTAATCAAAAAACAACTCAGGCGAGAGGAGCATAAACGAGACGAGGAGAGCCCTGCAGCGTTGTGTTAAAAACAAAACATTGAGAGTAAAAAAAAAGATCTTTTTCTTCTTAAACATATCAAGTTTGCAGCTGTTTTTGCTAAAGAGGTAAAATGCACGACGCAGTACTGATCTAAGGCTTCGTAATTGAGCCGTCACAGCGTCCGCGTGGATTTGATGACGAAATGCAAATTAACTGCAGCCGAACAGGTGGAAACTAGCTACAAGTCTAATCAATAGACATTGCCAAACAGCCACAAAAACCGCCAAATTGCGAACTTCGATTTGAAGCGGTGTACACAAACGGCGAACTTACTGCGATAACCTCTTATAAATTTCTTGTAATCCTCGAAGCCTGTTCATGTTTTGGTTTTTACTTTCAGACTTGTTCCCTGCTCGAAACTACAGCGCAACATGAGGCTAGCAGCAGAAATGCTTCAAGCAAGCAAATCTGACTCTTGCATAACTGATTTAAGTTCGCGTCCCAATGTTGCGAAAGATAGAGTGATTATAAACGTTGGAGGATATCGCCATGAAACGTATTTGAGTACTCTAAAAGTTGTACCCGACTCCCGCCTTGCATGGATTGCGGAAAATGCATCGAAACAGGCGGAATACGATCCCGAAAACGACGAATATTTCTTTGATCGGCATCCGAGTGTTTTTGTAAGTATATTGAACTACTATAGAACTGGAAAACTTCATTGCCCTAGCGAAGTGTGCGGGCCTTTATTTGAAGAGGAGCTTGCGTTTTGGGGAATTGATGAACTTCAAATGGAGCCCTGTTGTTGGAGCAATTACACACAGCACCGCGATGCGCAAGCAACGCTGAAAGCTTTTGAAGGCCTTCAGAAAGATAGCGGTGATTCCGAACCGGATAATAGCAATATATTTGTAGATCCAAATGGACCAAGAATTGAAAATTTCAAAAAGCAAACGTGGGCAATGTTAGAGCTGCCATACTCGTCGAAATACGCGCAGGTAAGTGGCAAATATTTCGAGCCATTCATGCAGTTTGATTTAACGAATATTTTGTAAATGTGGAGTGCAAACACTGCCTCATGTAGAATTGTTGTTGCCTTAACCGCAAATAAATGTAGGGTTGAACATAAATTCTTAATGTTTCTCGTAGGACTGCAGCGAATTAGGTACAATTATTAATGATTCAAAATAGCACAAGATTTGCGAGAGAGTTCAGCCGATCCTCTCTAAAAATACACGGTTTAGTCTTTTAGGTTTGTTGTTGTTTTTAAAAATGCAAATATCAAAATGAATGTCAGAGAAAAGGGCTCCCTTCCAGCTAACTACCTGTAAATATATGCTTTCTAGTTGTATGGTTTTGAGTAAACATCTCATAGAACAGAAAACCTGGCTGGTCGACTTGAGTTTCAAGCTGACAAATGGCTTTGAGCCGCTATTATTGTTAATTTCCATAAAAAAATAATCTCAGTCTTGTACTTGTTTTAAAAGATATAGTTGATCATAAGCTTCGAAACCGAAATATAATTCGAATATCATGGCAATTTGAATTAAGAGAAATATAATGTACCAGCAAATTGTTGTATATTTATTGCGAGCGGTGCCGGTGAAGTTTTTGCGGTGAAGTGTCAATTTAGTATTCTTAACAAATATATTCCGGAATTAAAAACACTTCAACCTCCTATTTCAAAATAATATTTAAACATACTTCCTTCACTGGAGTCAAAAATCGTAGCTTTTTCATTGTCTGTTCAATGCACAAATTTAAACATCATTTCAAAAGAATCAGTATTAATCTTAAACCAGATTGTTTCTCGAAAAAATTCGGTTTGATAAGAAGATAGTCGTTCAAGATCAACTGTAATGATTTGACGTGGAGCTTTCAAAGCTATAATTATCGAAAAACTGAAATGTTTCCACTTAAAAACGCTATTATAAAATAATTTAGTCTTAGTTGCTCTTTGGCTTCCAAGCTAAATACTATTGAATATTCAACATTCATTATTTGAATTTTTTGTTTTGTCTCATTGCAAAAAATTGTTTCGAGTGTTTTAGGGGGCTAGATGACACGAGTTCACGCCAATTTTCCTGTCATTTCACAATCAAACACCGCCTTTTTGAAGTAGTATAAACAGATCTTCAATACTAATGCACCAACTTGTGTATTGTAGTAGTTTGAAAAAGGTACATAAATTATGACTTTACATCTATGTACTCTATTCTTTCAAATCCAGCATTTGTTTGCTAATTGATAAAAATCATCTGGAGTTCACAGTTAGCACCACTTTGGAGTGCTTTAAACAAACCTGGGGTATTTTCCACGTGTGAGTTTGTGTTTTTCAACGCGAAACATATGAAAGACAGCAAAATGGCAGAGCTTCCGTGACCCGGCTCGTTTTTGTTTTGACGTTTGAAGATTGACAGTATTTTCATGTTGTTTTAAGAAGCCCAGTTGGCGTGCACCTTTCCAACTAAACTTAACAAACCTTTTGTAAAAGTTATACTCAGGTAAATTAAACATGCCCAAATAGGAAAAAGTAGATAGTTCCACAGTCGTGCGTGGGCCTTTCCAGAAAAACTTCACAATCTTTTCGTAAAACATATACTTAAAAGCAAACTTAAAGCATTCATAAATCTGTCAAACATATTTTATTGCAGGCAACCGGTCATTTAAAACGACAATAACGTACGGCAAATGATTTTTTTCCCACTAAAAGTATCGCCACTACGTGTAAAAACACCATTTTAGATAACTTGTCACCATTATCGGAGAAACTATTTATTGGGGAAAATATTCAGAAAATAGAGACTACAAAAGCTGCTTGAAAGTTTTGTAAATAATTTCTTAAACCTAAAACTGATGCGGTCTCGTTTCATGTCTGATGTACGACCCGACAATACCAGGAGCAATACAAAAGGATTCTTGCAAGTGGGCGAAGTTTCGATTTCTCGCGATAACATTGACAAAAACAGACGTTTGAAAGAGTGAAGGGTTGCATGTCTTCACATAGTTTCACGCTCAAAACACATTGACTTCTTGAAGTGAAATTGTGTATCACGAAAGGTCTGTATTCCACAACAGCTAAAGTTTCGTTGAAGATATTTGATAAACGTTTCCCAGTTGAATTGTTCCAACACTGGACTCCATCTATTGTAACCAACGAACCCACGTCACTATTGTCATCATTGTTGCGGTTAAGTCGACGTTGTTTGCTATCGTCCAAAATCTGTTGACGTATTTAACGCCGACAATGCAAGTTTTTTGACCTTTAGATTTTTGATTACGAGTACTAGTTTCACTACGAGCATGACTTCTCAGAGTCTTTAGATTTGACTGCGAGTACAAGTTTGAGTACGAGTACGATTACTTGGAGATCTTTAGATTTGAACACGAATACAAGTTTAGAGTCTTTAGAATTGACTGCGAGTACAAGATTGACTACGAGTACTATTACTTGGAGATCGACTGCAACCTCTTAGAGTCTTTAGATTTGACCACGCGTACGACTTTGACCACGAATTCTACTTCTTAGCTTTTGTTGACTGCGAGATCTTCAGTAATTTTTGTAGTAAACAGGAAAATTGTCCGATGTTTTTCTTGAAAACGATTTTGCGAACTCCTGTCAAGAATCAGTGCGCGTCAAGAGCCGGCCGCGCCGTGCTTTCAGTCGTACTCGTTGTCAAATCTAAAGATCTCTGCACAACTCCGTTGAGCGTACATATCTTTGAAATCAGTGGAACAAAACGCTTTTGCTGAAGTGTTCACAGTACAGTTGTGTGTTTCTAAATCTTCCAAAGGGCAAAGGTTTTAATCCACTGCTTGCCAATTCTAGATTTTATATTAGAATTTATCTTTCCGAGTATGTTCCTATCTCGAAATATGGTACTCCCTTAACTTGTGTGTGTCTGTGTGTGTCGTGCGCGTTCGTGCGTGTGTGTGTGCCTGGGTATGTTTTGTACGTGTCGTGCGTACTGTTGGTGTGCGTGAATGTACGTGTCGCACAATTGTACTTATTTAACATACTGGAGAGCAAGTACAAAATGTTCAAATAAGAGCTCTTCTTTTCTCTATATTAGGTATTGTTTTCGCACTATGAGTTTTGTTTGAAAAAAAAACCCTGGTTTGGATAATGATCTAGTTTGAGATTCGAATTTTTTTTTCGTTCACTTTCGAATACGAACAAAGCAGGAGTTTGAAACACAGTTGAACAAACCTGTCGAATTAGAGTTTTGCATTGACTCTCCCAATCTTCTACACTTTTGAAAAAAGCTTTTGCATTCTAAGATGAGTGTCGATGGTTTTCTAGCCGTTGTGAGGGTAACAGTCGAGTTCTTCTTTCGTTTCAAATTGATCAAAATACTTCTTAATGCCAAGTGTTAACTAGACCAGAAGGCTCTTTGGGCTAAACATACTCACTTGTATCGTCTCCAAATTAAGTTTTATTAAGCGTTTTATTCGGCTCGAAACAATCTTAAGCTCATGGATTTATTGCAGTCTACGATAAATTAAAAGGTAAATGGGACTTTCGACCAGCAAACCTGTACTTATCCTATTTACTAGCAAGGCTTAGTACTTTTTATCCTTCTCAGTTAACCATTTTGCCAAAAACTGGCGTGTTGTTTTCTGCCATTTTGATCGGACTTTTGCAGTTATAGCAACAGTAATTTGCGCCGAAAGAATGAGACGGAGCAAAACAAAGCCAGTTACCTTTGCCGGCAGTAAATGGCACAAACATCAAAATTAAGCAACAATTGGCACTGGATAGTTGAAGCAAACGACACAATTTTCAGTCATTCACCCAATGAAAAGCTACTTTGAGATATCATAATAAAGAATTTTTAAGCGGAATGATATTATTCAAAACAAACCTATACCCGCCCCTGCTTTGCCGCCATGTGCAATGAGTTTCCTCTCCAAATTCACTTAAGTTTTAAAAATATGTCGCCCATTTCTCCGGCATGCACCACACGCATCTTTCCGAAAAGTTTCTGCGTAGTTAAAACTGTGATCTAAAATCGAGCTCGACCGCAAGCTAGAGAAGGTGATAGTAATTCTAAAGGATCTATAAGTTAAGTTTAATAATAGTCTTGGTTGAGAGTAAAACACAAACAAGTCGCAAAGGTTTGAGACCTTAAAGGCCAGTTCACACGCGCGATATTTACGGCGATTTTAGGCGCGATTTTTTGGTGAAGAAAATCGCACCAAAATCGCAGTGAAGTTTGAACATGTTCAAAACATGTGTGATAACGCATCGATGTGAATTTGGAAAATTGCAGTAAAATCGCCGGCTGTTCACAAGTGCGATTTTTTTTCGCAATCGAAATCGCCGAGAAAATCGCACCTAAAATCGCCGTAAGTATCGAGCGTGTGAACGGGCCTTAAGAGAGATACTGCACTCTTCACATGTGGGACCCTTTTTATAATGGCGTTGAGGTTGATGTTTCCCCAAATTTAAGAACGTGCTAAGAACATGCTGTGGCTTGGATTCGCAGAGAAGTTTTACATACTGTATTTATTGCAGATAATTTGCTGTTAAACTGTAAAATAATGGCAAAAGCTCGTGTAAAACCATCTGATGAAAGGTATTGATAAGGAGTAAGCATTTTGTGTGTAACACATGACCACATCAGCTTGTGTTTCCCCTTTTTGTGTTTAATTAAATATATTGTTGTTGGATGATTTAAAAGTGGAAATAAGGTGAGCATGGGTGGCCCAAGCCACCAATCCGTATGGGGTGTTCAATTAGATGTCGCGATTTTAAGCAAATGTATGGGGCGTTTGAATTTCCCCTATAATGTTACGAAAAACAATAAAAATGGCCGTTTACCTCCGGTTTCTCGTTTAGTTGTAGCAGTCTTTCTCGGAATAGTCATTTGAATCTGTTCTCAGAAGGTTTGTGTTTGCTCAAAAGCCCCTAAAAGCAGCTGGTTTTGATAGAAATGTAATTGACTAACTCGCTTCAGATTAAGAGTCTTTGCTTACTCTGATATTTTTTTCTCTCAATAGATTTACGCATTTGTGTCATTGCTTGTAATCGTTCTTTCCGTGGCCACCTTTTGCGTCGAGTCAATGGACACAGAAGAGAAATACAGCGTTGTATTCAACTCATTGGAGTACTTCTACTGCATAGTCTTCACACTTGAACTTGTAGCACGATTCGCGACCTGCCCAAACCGAGTGAAATTCTTCAAGGAAGCGATGACTTGGGTTGACATACTGTCCATATTGCCGCTGTATATACGCTTTGCAGAACCTGATACTAAACTGGATTTTCTGTTTGTGTTACGTCTTGTCCGGATTTTTCGATTGTTTCGATTCTTTAGGACAATGAGCGGAATGCAAGTGATTGGGCACACGTTGAGGGCGAGTGCCCGGGAGCTCTTCCTCCTGGTGCTAATCCTGCTAATTCCAATGGTCATATTTTCGACACTGGTATTCTACGCGGAACAAACGACAAAAGTAGGTGTACAGATTCACTTGCATCTAGCTTTCTCCCAACATGTTTTACTTCTTATTCTGTTACAACTTTTTCCTATGCAGATTATTCTGAAAACTACGGTCCGTTTCAAACGTCGCATTTCTCATGCGCCGAACACAATTCTAATGAGTTAGTTAACTCTATTGTTCTACCTCATTTACACTGTTTTCGGCGCATGAGAAATGCGACGTCTGAAACAACATTTTCATTTTTCCTTCTTTTTTTGTTCAACTTGTGTCTGCTGTAAATGTATGATAATAATAATAAAAACAATAATAATAATAATAATAATAATAACAATAATAATGATAATAATAATAATATTAATAATAATAAACATCTTTATTGATATAAACTCAGCAAACGTGATTTTTTTACATAATGATTTAAAATTGACAATTCTTATACAACGGCAATAAAGATTAGAAATGTAAAATTGATTAAAATCACTTAAATAGACATCGGTTGATAAAACATTGTTTGAATCCCTTCGTTTAATCAATGCTGAATCTCTTCGTTTAATTAATGCTGAATCTCTTCGTTTAATTAACGTAATGTAGTTACGACTAACCACAACTTTGCATTTTTTCATCCCTAGGTTAAAGACAACAAGTTCAGAAACATTCCGGAGTCCTTTTGGTGGGCTGTAATTACCATGACAACGGTTGGGTACGGTGATGTGACTCCAAAATCTCACCTGGGAAGGGCGATTGGCACCGTCTGCGCTTGCGTTGGTGTTCTCATTGTTGCACTTCCGGTTTCTGTTATTGGTAGCAACTTCACCCTATTCTATTCACACGCGCAAGCGCAGTTGAAACTACCAAAGAAAAAGAAGAAACCAGTTTTATTGGGAGCGGCGGGTGTTCTTGTGTCCGAAACCTCTATATATGGCAACGAAGAGTCCAGCGAGCCCCCCGTTCTGCCCTCTGAAGTCACGTTATCGCTCCAGCGACGAAGCATGCGAAACCCCTCAATAATCCCTCGAAGGATGGGTTCAGTACGTCGAGCTAGCACCTTAGACAAGCAAGAAACACCCCCATTTTCATCTCCTCCGCTCTCTCCTTCACCCGTTCCAACCCCTGTTAACACTCATTCCTTTGGGCCCTCGATGTTTCAAGCGGATTCGGTCGAGCTTTCCGAATCGGACCCTTCGATAAAACCAATCAGCGAGGCACAGAACAGCAATCGTGAACTCTTCTCTGCCGGTTCGTCCGAAACTTGTATTTCCAACGGGTTGAAAGGAGTTGGTGATAGTATGGTGCATCTCACGACGCATATTCACAGACGGATGGCAATCTCGCCCCATCCCACTCCACCATTACGCAGACCCAGCCAGAAGCGGAAGAAAAAGACTGGAAACAAAAAGACGCAACCACAAGAAGGAGCAAACCTTGTTTCCAGTGATAAAGCTTTAGATGGGGAATATACAACGGATGTCGATAGCCACCAATCAGACACGGTTGGCAGCAAGGGGTCTCTACCGGACGAGAACCTGCCCAACTCGAATAGCTGCAACCCACGTGGAAAGGCCGTGCTCTCTGCAGACGAGGATGAATCACCAGAGCGAGCCAAGAGCCATGCTGAATCCATACCCTTGCTTCAACTGCGCAGGCCTGCCTCGTCGGTAAACGCTAGGCACAATAATTCCCGCTTAGGCGCGCCTGAAAAATCAGGAAGGAGGTTGTTACCTACTCTAAGTCCCAGTGCTCTACGGGGTCGGGCGGCAACCGATATAGCTCGGTCAAGACGGTCAGCGGTGATTCCCGGACACGAAGATGAGAGATCGACTGAATTAAATACGAGCATGTCAGAGGGGAACATTTCCCAACCAGGGAAGTTTTTATCACCAGAAGAACAATATGTAAGAAAGGATCCACTGAGTTCCGACAGTTTAGCGTGCAACGGCGAATTAAATGATAGCAAAGAGTCTCCTGCTGCTGATCGCGACAAAATGCCGCACAAAGCGAATAATAGTCCAACAATTTCGCCAGACCAGAGAAACATTAAAAGATCAAGTCCAAACTTGGTTGAGTTCCAAGATTCTTACAGAACTAGCGATGGAAGTCCTTCAAATTTGAATGACCACTTGGATGGTCGTAGGGTTAAGATTCTTGGGACAGGTAATTCTTTTACAGAGGAGCAAATTTAGTGCCAAAGATACTAGGGAAACTTTTCAAATTCTATAACATTTATTCATTATGGTACCGCAGGCTGGCGGTCTCCATTGGCTGATGGTTGATAAAGAAATGAATTGAAAAGGAGCAAATCAGAATTATATAATGTACAGCTAACAAGGTGTCTAGCACCTCCAATGGTCAAATTTCCTTGGTAAGTCATCTGCATTGAGGGCTACCAAACAAACCCCAGGGGATGGGAGTTAGGCGGTATACTGTTTACGTGGGTATGTGCCACTGTTCAGATAATGTTTCAAGTTTTTTTTATCTTCAGCGGGGTACATAAAAGGTTGAGTTTAGTGCGTTTATACCCAGGACAAAGTATAGATTTAAATATTCAATCTGGGTGAAGGATATGTATAGACATTTAGGGTGTCCGAATTCACCAAGTGCTGGTCTGAGTAAGAGGATTTTGGTTTGGTATAGCCAGCTGCACCTACCCATCAAAAACTAGGAAGAGTATACCCTCTCCCCTTCCCCCAGCGTAATTGAGTTTTTTGTGGCTGCGTGAAAATTACATGTTATGAACTGTTAGCGTTGTATCTTTGTTGTTTTTTCTTTTTGATAAAATTATGTTTGTTGTGGTTTTATATCCCGACAAGTTCTTGGTAGTTGACCGCGTGTTGTCATTTGCACTTGAGTTTAAAGAAACAAACGTTGCTTCTCATAAAACATTGTATGGATCGGTATCCTGATAAAAATGGTTCATAGTTAATCTTCCAAATGGAAGTAAATGAAAATCTTATACAACTCTTGTGCTTCATCGCTGAGCCAGAACATCGCCAAGCTGCGATAGCGACCCAAGTTTTGAGCCGGCACTATGGTTTGAATTCTAAACAAAAGAAGTTGGGCTAAAGAACATTTTGTCAACAGAAATCTATTAGTACTGTTTAAACATATCTGAGCTGGTTGGAATTTAATAATTCTTTTTGTTCACGAACGAAGTAAAACGTTGAATTTTATCCACTTGCGGCACTCGACGACACCTCCTTCCCAGTTGTAAACCGTCGATGACATGGCACTTTGAGACCTGTTTTAACGAGAACGACCAAGTTGTGATCATCAAGATACAACTGTAACTAACCCCAACGATAATCCAATCCTAAACCTTACCCGAACCAAAACCAATGAACTAATGAACCCTCAAAAAGAAACAATATAGTGAAGGAGACATAAAGCTAAAGAGACCGAAGAAAAAAAAAGAAATAGCGTGCATTTCACCGGCCGTAACAGCTAGCATTTCAGCCCTATTTATCTAAGTAATTTAAATCGGTAACTGACCTTCAATAGGACGTTACAATACCACTATGCCAACAACTTCATTCACTACTGTTCAATTTGTTTTTTACTGCGTTTTTGCTACAAATGTTGTTAGAAATGGCAATTGACTGTGACAGGCAGCACCGACCGTTCACGAAGGGAAACTAGAACCTGGAGCAGGCACCACCACTACCGGGGGAGGGGGGGGGGGGGTTGTTTACGGCTCATCCATTATGAGGTGCTATCACTTTCGCTAACACAT
>JAOBRG010341225.1:0-14473 GCA_027574985.1 Umimayanthus nakama | reverse complement strand
CCTCTGAGTGGGACCCCTGGGCAACTTTAAAAGAAATGTATTTGGTTGAACAAGTGACACAAAGAGAAGCTATTATATATTATATATTTTCCCCCTCCACCTCAAGGGTAATAATTATTACCCTTATTGTATAATTTATCATAAATATTGGAATCATTATTAGTGGTAGTATTAAACAACACAAAACTTATATGCTAGTAAAAATCTTGAAACTTTTTAGTCATACTGAAACAAACTCCAGATCCTTGAGTAAGATACACGTACACTGTGAAGGCAAACGACGGCGAGGTTTTAAAACTGACCTGGAATAATTCATAATTTAAACTGGAGATCGAAGACTTTTTGTTCAATGAAATTGTCATCAACTACTTATAAAAACCTTATTAATAGTGCTGTCTCATGCAGATACAAAAAGCTGAACAATTTAACTTTTTCTGACGTGTTGATCAAAATCTTGTGACATTTTGTTTTACCGGCTCCGGTCCTCGATATTTACCAGAAAAATCCGTACAACAAGAAAAAAATTCTAGCATATTAAAGGTTACTACTATGATCTCTGTTACTTCATTCCGACGCTCTGATGAGCACCCATTTCAGACTGAAGCTTTACACTATTTGAGTCGTTTATAACTGTATTAAACAGCTCGTGATGTTGTCCCGATTCAAAAAAATGTTTTCATTTGTTGATTAAAAATTACTTAACATTGAATTTCATTCTAGATTTGCTTCACTCACATCTTGATCAACAGTCCATTGCCAAATTTTCGCAGCGGGTTTGTTTGTCAAGTGTACTCTTGAAAATGTAAACACAACAGCGCGAATAGAAGGCAATGCATATGATTTGGTTACAGTGAATCACGCGACAGCGCGATGTCAGCATGATAGCCCAAACAAGGATAATTATAAACTGTTTGAAAAAGCTTTTAGTGTTATACTAAAGGCACGTTTTCTCGTTCCTTGAATGTTTTGGTATTTGATTGTCTCTTGAGTACAAGGATCGTACCCTCAAAGTTAACATATTAAATAAAGCGAGGCTCAATAATTTTGTTTGATTTATCTCCAAGCGCCTCTTCGCATTGTGCACAGCACAACAATGGGTTAAATTAGAAAACAGAAGGTTCTGTAGAGTGGTGTTTGGCTGAGAACTTACCTTGTAAACTCAACAAATAAGATAGTATTGCCTCTAAAGTAGCATCCTACATGAAACACAACAACCAATTCCTTGTTGAAGTCAATCTTGAAGCAAATTCCGATGTATCCGCGACGAATAAATAGCAATTACTCAAATCACTAAGGTCACTAAGCATTTTCTGCTGGAGTAATCTGACAAATAATCGCAGTCCCGCGCACAATTCACAAAGAAAATATGTCCACTTACTTTACCCGTGGTTTGCGAATAGTTTCAGGCATTTCAAAGGATCTCCTCTTGGCCGATTGTATAGTTTCTAAGGCTTCAAGCTATGCTCTTCACTTGCATGGTCATTTCATAAATTCTACGAGTCACGTTACAGTTTATTGACACCGGCGTTTCCATGGGTCGTTAAGAACAATGGTTATTGTTATTGTGGCCAATCACAGCACAAAGTATTTTAAAACATACTTTTTAAAGCACCAGCGGCAGGGAGGTGAGTAATGTGAATTTAACCCACGATTGAGTCTACCTTCCAAAAGGTTGATTTTGGCTGTCTTTCTTTCTTTACTTACTTGATGTGATCTTTAATAATAATTTGGAAAGAGCAGATGCATTTCTAGATGAAAGAGTTATACTTATGTTTAAAGTTTCGCCTAACCCTGGGTTAAATTTAACTCACCTTCGAACAACCCGGCCAAGCTGGGCTTATATAACTTCAAAAGGGTTTTAGTGGGCTTATCACCTTAACCAGGGGTGGGGGGCTTATATCCGGTTGGGCTTATATAAAGCAGAGTAAAAATGATGTTTCGGAGCGACGTGATAAATATATCTGAGAAACGAGTTCAAGCAAACATACCATTACATTTTTAGTAACATTTGTAATGGCATTTATTGTGCGTCACTTTGGAGTTTAACAGTTGTGTTGGAAATGAACAGTGGAACAGTACTCACATCATTATATTATATGCAAAGGCATTTGTTTCTTTTTTTGGTATCTTTATAAGAATTGTTCTAAACTCCACAGCCACTAGTTGTTTATGTCTGTAACTTTTGACTAAAAACTTTTATCTGTTAAAAGAAACGCAAGAGGAACACACCCATATAGTAGGTGGGCTTATAAACGGATGACGGGGGGGGGGGGGCTATACCTTATAACCGGAATAATAAATTCGTTGGGCAAATGGTAGGCTTACTCTCGGGAGGGTTAAAACCGGAGACGCTTAAAAGTGGTATTTTACGGTATTTTCTTATGAACTCAAAGAGTGGTCGATTACGTTTACATTAGTCGGTCAACCGAGCTATTAAATCAGCCACTGGGTTCGGTAATCCAATGTAATCGAACTCAGGACCATCGAACCAATCACATTGAATTTATTTTGTTACCGGGAAAACTAGTTCCTAAATGCCGGGTCAGTTGCCCAAACGCCCTTTTCAGTTATGTTCGGCGAACGTATAAAATATTGAAATACATAGTGGTTTAAATCCCGCTTTAAATGCTGTATTAATATACCAAATATTAGCTTCTATTGCAATAACCAAAGAAAGGGAATGGACCCACACGGAAAAGGCAAAATTCAAAAAAAGATGATTTTTGTAAAAACTCAGTGTCGACCCCCGACCAGACCATCACTCTACAAACTGAGCCACGGCTGGTTAAGAGTAACTGAAGGCCCGTTTACACCTTACCAGATTTTTGGTATGGCACGGATACAATTGGTATGTGTGCCCCAAAAAAAGAGTTCGGTTTATTCATTTACACTTCCATTTTTGCTTTAAACGGGAACTCAAAGAACGTCTTCTTGATAAATATATTACTAATAGTAATTGAAGTTGCCTTAAATAATCTCTTTTTTCGTCACGCGCTATTTTCTCCTTGTTATTTTTTTCCTTTTTATTATACTAACAATTTTTTTTTCGTCTTTTTCTTTTTCTAAAACTTGATCCACTTTAAGTATGCCTTTGTAACGATGGTTTTTGTTGTTGTGAGAATACGCACTGAAGCGAAAACACTGAAGTGAAGAATTGGTTCGGTTGTTCGGTGCCGGATTTTTCTTCGTTTCTGGATGTTTTTGGCCGCTCCTCAATAAAAACACTCTCATTCCTCATTTACTTTTTAAAAAAATTCTGATGAGAAACAGGGAATTTTTTTTATGTGGCCTTAAGCCGGGGACACACGAGGCGATTTTATTTGCCGACCGCAGCGAATTTTATCGCCGGTAATCGCTCGTATCTGACATGCTAGATACCAGCGATTTTATACGCCAGCCGCTGCGATCAGCGAATTTGGCTGTCGCAGTAGGTGACAGACGAAGCGAATTTCGCCAATCGCTGCGATCGGCGTATAAAATCGCCTCGTGTGTCCCCGGCTTTATGTTGAAAACATCCAGTTTTACTATTTTAATATCTTTTTTTATCAAACTGTGATGAGTTTTTTTAATTACTCATCAACTTTAGCGACTATGACGTTAAAGCGAACTCTTAACAATTATAAAACAATTTTAGATTTTGCTGCAGCAATATAATAACTTTGATATCAATACGCAACTAAAGCGCAGCAACAAATTGCATGCCTAACACTCGTTTACAAATTCCAGATCTTCCGTTTGCGTTGCCATCAGACCCCATCAAATAAAAACTAATAACGCGATAAGAGGGTTCGTAAAAGGGCTTCTAAGGCCGGGTTCATCAAACATTTTGAATCATTTTACTGATCCTATAACCTAAAATCTGTGAGGTAATAATCATCGACAGAAATATCGAAAGAAATGAGGAAAAAAGGCCATTTCCACATATTTTTCAAAAAACCGTGGTCTTTTTGAGGCATGCTGATCTTTATTTGTAATTGTGCAGGTTTTCGATCAGTTCCGGAAAGTATCAGAGCGAGCTTTGTAGAGCCGGCAAAATACCAATGGCAATATACCAAACAAGTCCCTGTTACGATTATATGTTCAGTTATTATCCCTGAATTTAAAGGTATTTTTGAATACAAAAATCTCATGACATGAAAAACTTCATTCAAGCGTGAACGCACGTACGCACCCCGAGTTTCCCATGGCCTGGGAAACCGCACTCCTTCAAAAGGTAAGTTTTGACGGAAATTTTATAACGAACACGTGTGTCGCCTTTTGATTTTCTATGAAGTGATACAATGATTCCACGCTGATGGAAACTGTGATTTTGCAGCTGAGTTTAAAATAAAAAAAAAACTATTTGTGTCGTCTTATCGAAGTTTTTCACGTTGATATTCTTGCTTCCAAAACTACGTTTTTTTTATCAAGTTTGATAAGCATGTAGTCATGCGGATTTTTGCTCGATTTGGGAAAACATCAGGGCTTGTTTCGTCTCGTCATGGGTATTTTAACTCCACCATGAAAACCATGGCTTGGCCAAACACGCCCTGATATTTTTTCCAAATCGAGCAAAAACCTGCACGATTACATCTAAAAATCGGCTCGAAAGCCATGCTTGGCTACAACAAAGTGCAATCATAAAAACAACGTGCAGTATCTTTACTTCGTACATTGCACATCAGTTTACAGATCTTCGTAAATTTTTCAAACATAAAAATAAAACTAACATAATATAATTCCAATCCTGTATGGGAACTATAAAAGAGCTACTCGTCAGAGCCAGAGTGGTCCAGGCTCAGAACATGCAGTTAACTCGTATTAAAAGCTCTCACGTCATAACTGGAGAAAAAAAGTGGAGAAATATCATTTTGTTTCCGCTAATTATTTCCTACATAAAGAGAAACACAACTAAGCACTCAAAAGGGCAGGAAAGAAAGATCGGATGTAAAAGCTGGACAATATAAAGTAAAGCTGTTGTAGTACTTTTCAAGGAGTTGCCTGTGGGCTCTAGGGACGTCTTTCCTAAGACGGTAGTAAGCCGGTGTCTACCATTATCGGCATATAAGAGCATCGGAAACGTTTTTATCTCAGAACGCTGCGTAGAAGGTTCATATGGATCGAAGAAAACGGAAATATCCTCTTCTGATGCAAGAATGGACTTCAATAAGAGCAGAATGCGGAATACGGAAGAACGAGTAATGGCAGGATATGTCGTGGGGAAGGGAGAGAGATACCCGGGGGCAATTTGGTTAGGTAGTACATGTACAGAGTCGTAAGAGCAGGGAGTTTTTGAGATGTAGTTTGAGTTGTGATAAGAATGCTTCCTCAATGAAAGCTCAATGTTTAAGCCTCCCATCAGATCACAAACTGGCATCAGACGCTATACGTGTAGCCAAATCACTTTTATACTTTGTTTGCAACGATTCAATTGTTAAACTAACAGGAACAGCCTTGAATTTAGACACTGTGCAAAGTACATTGCCCCCTTGGATTTCTTAGAAAAGTCTTGAAAAAAACACTTATGACGTCCAACGTTCATTATTTTTCAGAAAATGTCACTTAATTGACTCAAGACAAAGAATTAGCATTTGTTTGAGACACTTCATTAGTGAATGGACAAAATTACGATTTAAAATGTCAAATTTTGACTAAATATGGCGTCGAAAGCAACTTTGCCATAACTGAACAACTAGTAACAAACGGCTAACACCCTTCACCCACTCTGTTCAGAACCTCGTTGTCTTACCCATATCTGTTTGAAAATCGCCCTACTTGGTAGGTGTTACCTGAATATAGGACTGAAAGAGCCTTGACTTCTTGCAAAAAGCTAAAGAATTAGAAAAACAACAACAAATACACAGTACGAAATTAACGCCAAAGTCTCGGTGAGAGATCATTGAGTGTTAGTAATACCCGGGTACTTGGTTTGAAACAATTCTTAGTTGGCAAGTTAACAGGGAACTTTAGCCTTGACTACGAGTATATATACGACTTTGATTACGGTTATGACTTCTTAGAGAACTTTAATAGACTTGACTACGAGTGCAAGTTTGATTGCGGGTATGACTTCTAAGAGAACTTTTTAGGTTTGACTGCAAGTACGAGTTTAATTTAACGAGTATATACGACTTCTTAAACACCTTTAGATTTGACTATGGGAAGAAGTTTGACTACGCGAGTATGACAGCTTAGAAGCCTTTAGGCTTAACTACGAGTACGAGTTTAACTACAAGCACGACTTCTTCAGTAGACACCCTTTATATCTGACTATGAGTACGAACTCTTAGAGATCTTTAGAATTAACTTCGCGTACGTGTTCTGCTACAAGTATGACTTCTTAGAGACCTTTAGAAATGACTATACGGATATGAACTTTTTAAAACTACTGAGTACGACTTCTTAGAGACCTTTATACTTGACTACGTGTGCAAACTTGACTACGAGTAGGACTCCTTAGTCACCTTGAGGTTTGACTTCGGGTACGAATTTAACTACGCGTACAAATGTTTTTAACTATGAGCACAACTTCTTAGAGGCTTTTAGATTGGACTAAAATGCAAGTTTGACGTTGAGTACGACTTCTTAGATACCTCTAGACTTAACTACATGTACGAATTTGACTATGAGTTCGAAATTGACCAATTAAGTGTATGAATTTGCCACTACAAGTACAAATTTGACTACGAGTAAGATCTCTTGGGGACCTTTAGATCTGACTACGAGTACAGTTATTTTTACTTTTCATGAACTGATAATGTTGACTATGACATCGTCAGATTTTTCTCAGCGATCAGGAGGACTGCAAAGATGCCTAAACCGACAATGACTTTAACTGCGCGAACTCTTGTTAAAACTATGGATGCAGTCGTATCAAAAACTCAAAAGTTGTACTCGTACTCGAGATCGTACTCGTTGCCAAACCTAAACGTTTCTAATCTATCAACTATTTCCGAGCTCAGAAAGAGTCCGTACAACTATCACCATGACAAAAATTACTGGGAAGACTAGTTTAAAATTGAACAAAATTCAAACTTGCTCTCTCCACTTGCGAATAGGTGAAATACGTCTTTTAGCAAGAACAGGAGGCTCAAAAATGTACAAAATTTATCTGAGAAAAAGCTAAGAACATACTCGAAGATGAGCCAGAAAGGCCTTAACGTTTCTTGGATACTAAACGAAGTCATGCCACGTTAAACCTATAGTAATGTACAAGTACAGTCTCGTGATAAATCATTTCTTATTTAGTACCTTGTCGACCACAGTACAGAACATCAATGAAGAAATGAGCACCCGATACTAACAATTACGCTTAAGAACATGTTAAATGTCAGATCAATGAGGCTAAAATCTTCAAAATATTTAAGATTATCTAGCATCAGAAGTTCTTACATATAAAACGGCGTTAATGCTCCCTTTGTTGGTGCTCAGGTAAAGAATTAACGCTTGAAATGTCGAAACGTCACTGCTTGAATAAAATGAAACTACCTTATAAATCCATTTTGACCGAACCACATTTTATAAATAGCCTTTGGGGACATTGGCTTGTTTATACCTGCAAGTGTCTTGTGCCTATCACGTTTGTTAATATTACGTCACTTTTAATTTTGCCTCGTGAACATCAGGTCATGTTGGCTTTGAAAACTACACCTGTGCTTTACTTGAACTATGGTTTGAGATTGCAGTAGACAAAGAATCAAAACTTTAATTTGGAATTCAGCTGTCCCTTAATTGTCATGCAGGCCTGGAAATGGCCTGCAAAGACCCTAACAATTCAAGTATGTAGCAGTTAGATAAGTTGCCTTTCGTCAACCGTTGGTGCCACTTGGCTCTATAACACATAAGCTAAAACATAAGAAAAACATAGGAAACAAGCTCTCAGCTGACATATTTCGTTGACCAGACAATGAATAGTCAACCCCTTCACAAAAGTCACCCCCTCATTGAAAAATCATGGGTCCGCCCTTGTTTGTTTCTGATCAGGTTTAGGGCCAAGGTTAATATTGCGATATTTCCGCCATCTCTAGAACTTTATTCAAAAGGGCATCGACTGTTAAAAAAGACAGCGACCTCTACGAAAGGGACAGTTGCAGCGCCGAATGCAAGTTGGTTGTATTTTGTCGGGAAATCAAAGTATCTTTCATTATGAATTAAAAGAGATTCCGTCACCGCTACGTTAGCTGATTTAAACGTCGCGAACTTATACGTAGCTGAAGTTGGATTAACTGTTTTACGTGATAAAACAAGTTTTTGTTGATGGCTGATTTACCGTAAAGGAAACTAAGCTTTACTCTTTTTAACAAAAACGTCTGCTTTTTGGGCTGAGGCTGAATGCTCTAGTTGACTATTTTGAGGATTTCAGCCTCAAAATGTCTTAAAATGATCTTGAACATATTTGTTAATATTGAATGATATTGAGACCAACCGGAAGTGTAAAAACATTGTTATTTAGTCGCTACCCTAGCAAGCAAGAGGGAATTAAAAAACAATAAATCAAACAAGTTTTAAAAACAAAGTTGTGCACGCACAAGATTGGTGGCGGTTCTGAACTGATAAACATGAGACGAGAAGCAAATTATTTCATAGTACGAACCCAAAAGAAGCGATCCTCGTCTTTTCCCAGTTTGGGTACTTATGTTCTTAGCATGTTCTTTAACTCCGGGTATCTTTCACCCTTATGTTCATATGACCTATTAAAAGGGCTCTGGTAAAAAACAGTTACAGAGCGTACACGCTATTTGTTTTTATTAAAGCCAGTAAAATTTAGCTGAGCTTGGGGTTGCTGTTAATTTTTCTCATACATTTGTTAAAATTCTAGTCAAATCTCAGCCTGGGTGTTCTTATAAAGTTTGTTCTTAAAAAAGAAAAAAGCGCGTAGTCTTAAAACTACCATAAATGCCGTGACTGGAAGTTAATGAACAATCGTGTGATGTAAGTTGAATAGATAAGATTCTGAGATGATTAATCACTCACTTAGTCACTAATCACACAGACAGCAATAAAAAAATTGTTGTTGTTGTTTTTGTTATTACGGCCTGACTAGTTTAAGTTCCTGTAATTTTTATGTATTTAACCTCCTCGCACACCAGTATTTTCCTCCTTCGCTGCGAGAGGTCCTCTCCCTCAGAAGATCCTTTTCCAGAGAAGACATCTCCCGCAGCGAAAGAGGAAAACAGTGTACGGGGAGGCTAAACATATAAAAAAAGAGAAACAGACGTGTGCGTGACTAAGAGGTGATCAATCATCTGATCATATCTGTTCCACTTAAATCACTTGAATGTATGTGTACTTCCTGTCACGGCATTTATGACTGATCAAATCAGGATGATGATGTCTGAGTGAAGTAAAAACTGAATAGTTTTCTCAGAAAATAGTGCACTGGTCAAACAAAAGGTTTCGCTCCTGACTAAGGCATATTTTCCTTTAAGAGGTTCCTGTACGCACATACATTGACAAATCGTTAAGTTGCAAAGTATCACAGTTTCATAGTATACACATTATTATTTATGTGTCACCCAGCTTGATTAGCCTCGAGGTTATTCTGGGCGACGCCGACCTTCATTTGTCTTAGCTAAATTTGTTCTTTCTTCAGTTTATTGCGTATTATAACCTAAGGTATAAATAAAATCTTGTTGTTGTTGTTGTTTTACCGCGCTTGAGTATTAAGAAAAAATCTTTAATGGAGCAACAAATGTTTCCGGTTTAGATAATTGCTCACAAAAGCTCTTTTCAGGTTATTTAACAAACCTCATTATTCAGTTGTAGAATCATTAACCACTTACAAACGTTTAGTGAAGTCTGTAGAGGAAACGTCAAAATGACATTTGCTGTATTGGCCGAGCAATAGAGAGGTCAGTTGCCTCAAGCCTGAAGTTTATAATTTGATATTCCCATACAATACCAAACGTTCCAGGTTAATAAACAATTTATTAAATGGCTTTTTTTTTAAAAAAAAATACACTCACACACAAACAAACAAACAAAAAAACAAACATAAAATCACGACACCACCGTGCAAGTAGAAATTCCGTACATTGCACATCCGGCGCGTGGAGGTCAAGCTGCCCGCGGGCCATTACGGAAAACCAAGACCACTCAGCAACCAATCAGATCGAGCATGCGCACTATACTTGACGTACACGAAATCAGTTCACATAAAATGTTCTCTACATGGCAAAAAAGTTAAAATATATATATTATACATATATTTTTTTATTTTTTATAAAACTGTTCAGTTGATATTTAGAAGAGAGGGGGGATTTACTGAAAGATTTTTTTCAAATAAATATATTCTTTCATTTTGTACTTGTAGGCTATTTTATTATACACGCTTTTTTTTTTAACAACAAACTTTTTAAGAAACCCCAGGCTGAGATTTTCCCAAAATTTAAGAACAAGCTAAGAACAATCACCAGGCTGAAACTTTGATCAGAAAAGTTTAAGAAACTTATTTAATCCTTGTACACAGATTGAGATGTACATTAAAACCAAAATTGTCAGAATTTAGCTTGGCCATCGGCACCATCGGGCGCTGGAAGAGTGATAGCAAGCTCGTCACGTTCGCAAATGCTGTATTGACAGTTTCAGCTACATATTTCTTAGTGCTATTTTGTATATATTGTTCCGGACAACTAGTTCACTGTTAAAAATATCATAAAAATAAGAACCGAACTTGAGACTGAAATCGCCAAAAATTAAGAACAGCCTAGCTTGAGCCAAAGGTTGCTGGTTCTCATAAAAAAGCGTATAACTTTTTTTTTGCTGAGGAAGCCACAGGGTCATGTGGTAATTTTTGTATCGATCAGATGAACTAGGGGACCAGGCATTTGACCATAATAGTATGAACAGGGGGAGGGACATTTGCCAACAAAAATTGCCAGCAGGGCCGGGCATTTGAACACTGAGTTTTTCAGGTTGCCGGGTGTTTTCCAGGGACGGGGAGAGTGATGCTCGCTGCTGGAATTGACTCGCACATAAATACATGAGCTAGTTAGCTCGAAAACTGGAATAAAATAGCCTGCATGCTCGCAGATGTTAGTTCTCATTCGCCGCAGGAAGAAGGAATAAAATGATCGCTGACAGAGTCAACAATTACACCGTCTTGTCCTTCAGCCAGTTCTTATCAGCTTTGTCGCACACGGTATCTACTCGACTCAAGCTTTGTCGCAGTGTTTAGCATCAACGATATCTGTCCTACCCTAGGCCACGGTGGATATATCAATACTAATTTTTTACAGTCAGAAAACCATCGAAGATTTAGGCTTTTAATTTATTCATCACAGCGATGATCAAGACTAGATAAAATTTTTTCAGTGCTGCACTACACAAAAGTGTGTTTGTTTTAGACAGTCGCTACAACAAAGATCTGTCTAACCGCCACTTAGCTCTATGGTTGTGATTCGTCTTGCGTAAGGTTGACCGTTCGTATAGACAGATACGGCGTATTGATATTGGCCGGGTGCGAATAATAGCCGTTCAGTCAACGATCGCGATGCTTTATGTCATTTTTTTTTATTCGAACATCAAATTTTGGAATCAAGCTGAACGTTTTTTTTTAAGGATTTCAGCCTCAATATTTCTTAAAACGTTCTTAAACTTAACTGTTAGTATTAAATTCACATTTGGTATTTTCCATTCGTACAAACCAAACGGAAACTGAGATGTATGTGTTGTTCCGACAAACATTAGCGAAGAAACAAGTTATTACCATATCCATGACTTTGTGCAAAATCCAAAAAAATGGGTCTGCACGCCTTTCTTCGTTCTCGATGATGGTCTTTGCATGCTTTTAGATTCTGGAGTTTTTCAGCCTCTAAAAATATATCGTGTCTCTTCAGGTTTCAGCTCAAACGAGACTTCCTGTTCGATACCTTGATCTTCTATGTTTTCTAACTCAAGAACCAGATATGCATCATGGGATGAGATCTGAAACTCCACCCGCATAAAACTTACACCTTATTTGTGCAGTAAGCTCGCCTGCTTTTAAATTGTCTCCCGTCCTCTATTCGATTCGCTGGATCTACTATATTTCCTTGAATTCCGGTTAAAAGCTGCACCACTTTCTGCTGCAAAGGCTGACAAATTAAAGTAAACTATGTATTTGGAAATTAACCTGTCCTTTTCGCCGAAAGCCAAACTTCTTAACAGTCTGTATCGTTAGCGTCTTGTCAATGCCGAACCGTTACATCTTTTGTTTATATATATATTTTTTAAAAACCAAATTTTACAAAAATACGTAAAATTAAACATGTATCCTACTAACTACGCTATACCCTAGGCTGAAGAAAGGCAAATGACTTCTATTTTAGAAAATACAAAACAACCGTACATCATACTACATGGAAATAATTTGTTTCTCAATTAAAGTTCGTCAGTGCAACATGTAAAACTTTGTTTCTAGTTTTTCTTTTTTTAAAAAATTAATTACATTTCTTTTAAAATTACTTGCCGGCCAGAAATACATGGGATAGAGCCTCGTTTTCCTTCCGGTTGGTTCGCGGTGCGGTTGGAAAGTCAGAACTGGTGCACACTCAACATATACTAACCGACTATGTTTATTAAGAATGTTTGAAGAACATTTGAAGCTGAAATCCTCAAAATGCGTTTAAATATATTATTAGTTTAAATAAACCTTTAGCCTCAGCCAAAAATTACATTGTAGTTTGAGCACAGGTTGTTGTGCATGGTGCTTTGTGTCGCAGACGTAGCGCTATAACTGCATAGAAAGTTTAGTTTTCTTGTATTGTTCATACATTTTATGCAAGGAGTTAAAACTAACGCCGGCGTCGCTTTTGAGTGTCCATGAACGTCGATTTGAAATGCTCTCCCCCGGTTCTTTAGTAACTCTATCTTCTCATATAGGTTGTTTAGGAGTGCAAACCATACGGGGAACGCATGTGCTAAAACAGCTCTATTATTTTGAAGCAGGAAGTTTCTTCTGATGTTAGTACATGAGTCACTCAGTAACCGTCAAAACCTTTTTTAATTGATATATGTTTCTGTAGATACGATCTCAATCAGGTTCTTACAATAAAGGTTTATGACAATTCTTAAGACAGGAACTTGTTGCGGTGTAGGAGCGGTCATAGTTTATTTGAACCAGCTCGAGCGGAAGTAGTTTGAAGCAAGTTTTTTCCGTGAGAACTGCAGCCGATACAAGCGATCGATCAGAGGCCCGGTCACTGCTACTTTAAACAATGCAACAAACGATATTTTACAATAGATGGAAGGCTGTACACTAAACAGTTGGAGAAAACTACTTTTGAACAAATAAAAAAGTCTAAAATTGTTTGTGAAGAAAACATGACGAAAACGCTCAGCCATTGTAAAAATCACATTGTAGACATAACCGCTTTGTTAGACAAGTTGAATAATTAAAATAAATGTCTTCTACCATTGTGCCTGGCATTGTATTTTTAAAAGGTAAAGGCGATAATTAGTGCGGAAAAAGAGAGAATGGAATAGCTTAGGCCACCACGAACAGACAATTCAAATTGACCGTTGCATTGCTACGATAAAAATTCACACTTTCAGTGAAAGCTCACATGCAAAATCATTTTGCTTTATACAGCTATCAGATGTTAAGTGGTTTCGCAGTTATGCATCGCACTCTGATGGAATGGAATTGAAGATAACCAGCTACATGTTGTAGCGGCCAAAAACATCTTATCGTGAAAACTAACTGTTTTTCTAAACTGGGGTTAAATTAATTGTAAAAAGTTATCCATTTGTGTCGATCTCTTTTGCATTCCTCGTGTGCAGGCACATCTTAGATTCATCGATATACTGACCGGACATTTACAGATAAATACTCAAGTCAATGAAGTTTGTTTACAATACCATAAATCATTTCGTAGAATTCAACAGTCCATAAAACAAAACAAACAAGAAATGCGGAAATGCCGACTTGAGTTGTATTATAAGATCAAGCGAATTATCATGTGTTTTTCCTTGGTAATTCTTTTTATGACTGTGTCAGGCATATTAACTAAACAACGCTACACATTTAAAGGTAAATTCTGACTATGGCACAAGATACAATTTGTGTCAAATTCGCTACCTAAAGCCTTGGAAGTTGTAAGGTGAGATTCAGAAACCTCACAGCACACAAGAGTTACCTGTGCAATCATATGTAAAATCTAGTAGAGAGACCTTTCGAAACACTTGACCTTTTTCATAGTAGTATTGATCCACGAAGCATGACACTACGGGTAATATTAAGGTCGTGACTGGGTGAAAACAATCCATACTAAAACACTCGCTGCATTGCTGTTAACAATTGCAGGCATACCTGTTTTTTTTTTCTACAGTTATTTTTTACTCTAGGTACCTTAACTCTTAACTCTTACTACTACTACTACTACTACTACTACTACTACTACTACTACTACTACTACTACTACTACTACTACTATTAGTACTATTACTACTACTACTACTACTACTACTACTACTACTACTACTACTACTACTACTACTACTACTTCTACTACTA